>JAZGUH010000547.1:632500-800117 GCA_037893225.1 Hippasteria phrygiana
GAAGACATTCTTACATTGTATTCGTGTTCACATTTTAATAAGGCACCGAGTTCTCAATTTTTTTTCATTTTTTTTAAAACCCAATTTTTCACTTCTTTACCTATTACTCCTTCCAAAATGGTTAAAGCAAAAAACCTTGGAACTTATCATTAAACAATGGCACACTTGATTAGTTAAACAACTTCTTACTGGATTTAGTAGCATAGACACCAGCAAACTGATTCAGTTCTTTCACCTCCGAGGCTGTCCGGGGGAGTAGACGTTTGCAGAAAAAAACATCATTAATTGACCAACATTTTTCCCAAGTTAGTTAAATGATTGTTAGGCACGGCAAACACGGGGGCAGATGTTTAGTAGAGATGGATGTGACTCGGCACTACTCTACACTACTGTGACGCTAATAATCAACCTAAATGTATTTCAACTTAAGGGGGCATTTCTCAAAATATGGATCCAGCTTCAAGCTCTGTCTTCCTGAGTTAAAGGCTTTGGGTCTGGCTGTAGCTACTGGGCATGCTGGGTGTTTTATTGGTTCACTAACATGCGGGCCATTCCAATAAATTTGGGGTCCAAAAGTGTGACATTTTGGGTGTCCCTGTTACATAGTGACATGTATAAGATTTTGCAATTCCAGACACATTCTTTAATGCCTTCTATCTCCAAGAGTGATTGTCTAAAGCAAAGTATCTGCCAAACAAGTAACAAAACAGTGTGAAGTAAATTTTAATGATACTTGATGGGAAATATTGTGTAACAGGGACAACAAATTTATGGAATGACCTGTGTACATCAAAGCCTGTACTATAAAGCCAGAGCTGCACCAACTTTTTCACTTGGGATAAGGTTTTAAAAGCTTGTCTGATTTGAAAAAGAAGGGCATTAATTCGATTGTACTTGATGTACAAAAATCAAGATTCAGTGAAGAAACAATGCAGGAGATATGAAGTGTGATGTAATCATATTTGTGACGTGAATCATATGAAGAACTACATGTGAACTGGCAGCACAAAATGAGCAGAAAATTACACTATGGCTTTCTTAATTTCAAGCAGAAACAACTTTTTTTCCACCAAAAACTCAATTTCTTTACAATTTTACATTTTTTACATTTGAAAAGCCCTGTTCTATCATATCCCAAAGTTTTAAAACTATATTCAATCTGAAAAATTGTTTTCCGTATGATTTCTTTTTTGAACCCGGGTTAAATGTAGTATACACAATTTTCGTTTGCTGTAATTATTTAGAAATTAATGGATTTGGGGGTTAGTATTTTATGGCCTGCTAGCAAATACTGTAACACTGATCTGTTTAAAGTTGTGTGTGCATAGATGCTGGGAAAACAGACAGAACAAAATCTGTTCTGGTAGTCTGGTTCCCTGACCATACCTTTAGACAAAACGGAGCAATTTATAGATGGCAGGGAATTCTCCGGTCGGGGAACTACATGTAGACTATTTGCAACGATTGTCGGCTGACAATCATTGAAAAACAAAAATAAAATCCACTTTTCTTGAAAATGACAGCAGACCAGGTGCCATGATTTCACTATTTACTTACTTTTTGATGTTTGCAAATGGTGTATACTACGTTTAAAGTGTGCATAGGTCACAAACTTTGAGCTTCTTTTTCTCAAAATAAGTGGTCAAGGCTATAACAATTTCAAACGGTTATAGCAGGGTTCAGAAATGAGTTACAGAAACACACAATACATCAAATTATAAAAAAAGCTTATTGCTTGTATTTTCAGAAAATACCATCATCTCAATTTTTGAACTTCTGCTAATTTTCACCTGTTTCACTTTGGCCAGGTCACAAATGCAGTTCTATAGCTGTGATTGGCAGAGATACCCTTAAGGTCGATCAATCAATGTCCAGGCAGCTGACCCAAGGTGCCTGGGGGTTCTGAATTTTTGCAGGAGTTATGTAACATCTTGTGGATGCAGGTGCCTTGTCAAATGCGAGCAGCATGGATGACAACTCCGTTCTTGTCAAAATACATGTATTTTTGAGATAAATCTATGCACACAGAATTGCCTAAGGCAACTATAAACCCACAATTAAAATAGCAAGTGTGGACGAAAAACTGTTAGGTGTATAATCCCTGCACAGAAAAAAAATGGAAATATTGATGTGTGTATAATGTGAACAAAACAAACTCAACTCTCTAAAATTTTCTATACTCAGGATGCTGTAAGACAAACCACTAGCACAATGATTCATCATGAATGTTTACTACATGTAACAAGGAGCAAATGCCATGAGTAAATACATAATCAACAAATGTGGCGTCCGCATGGGAAATCGGACATAAGTCGCATGACTTATTTTTGAGCAATTGCAATTTATATGCAAATCGCCAACAAAAATCACAATTTCTGTTTTTGTCAAAATACTGTAGTTTAACCCTAACCCTCCAGGGTATTTTGGCTAGAAACCCTGCCAGACGCATCAGATTGCATACTTTGTCACATTGACTTGTGTACAGAGTGCAGCAAGGTCAAGCTGTCACCACAGATGCACTGTGCTGTGTCTGGCAGGGTTAGGGTTAAAGCATATTTAAATCAAAATATGTGGTTTGCTTTTGTGTTGCGACCATTAAATGTGTACAATTTGACATTTTAGTCTGGTATACTTCCGTCTTAGTTTCCATTCTCAATACTAAATTTACGGCTCTATTAAAAATACAAAAATATTGTATAACAGTAATTTTTTCACCATTACAAAGCTTACATTGTATATTTGATTATGGAATGGAAATCTCAATTTTCAAAATGTCCAACTTATGTCTGATTTCGCTTGCTGGGTGCCAAAGAGCTTGTCTTGTCAATGCGTTTTCCCCACTCGAGGAACAAACTCTGAAGGGAGCCCTCTTGTGGCTTGTCATTGTATTTTTTTATGAATCAAGCAGTACATTTTGGGCCTCATAAGGAAGAATAAAGTGCAATAGAATGACTACAATGTACGTGGACAGGAAAGTATGACTATTAACAGGAAAAGGAGGAAATTAAATGGACTGCCTTTTGGAAAGGGAATTCTGGAGCGATCAAAAATGGACACTTACAAAATCATTTATTTTCTAAAATCAGGCAATTACCACAGTCAGAGTACATTTCTGAAAACAAATACATGACCCTGAAATTCTCTGAGTTTCTATATTTGATCATTGCTCCTGCTGGTTGTCTGGTGAGTTTTGTAAGAATACAAGCAAACCTCAAACAGCTAGGGGTGTGGGTGTGGGGGGGGGGTGCTGTGGAGGTGTCAGCATTTACTGTTTGTCCTGACATAATGCTAATTATACAATTATTCCAATGCGCAAATATGGACACCATTTTTAAAATGTTGATTAACGGTAGTATACAACAGTTGCTTTTGCTGTAATTTTCAGAAATGAATGTAGTTTGGAGTTAGTACATTTATTTTATAGAAAATACTGTGCATATAGTAGATGCTCGGAAAATAGAGAAAAAAATCTTGTAGTCTGGTTCCCTGACTCTACTTCAGACAAAACAGAGCATTTTATAGATGTCAGGGAATTATCTGCACCCGTCCTTGGATGTCTAACCAACTGTCAAAACAAATTGTGGACTAATTAAAGTTGGTAAATTGGGGGCAGCACTTTAAAAAAAGTCTTTTTTTTTGAACGATCATCGGCCGACCATCGCTGGAAATTGATAAAAAAAAATTCCACGTTTCTTAGAAGTGACAGCATACATGTAGCAGGTGCCATGATTTCACAGAATGCCTGAGTCAAGTAATTTATCAGAGAATAATACTTTAGTTTTGTTTTTTGATGTTTGCAAATGTTGTATATTACCTTTAACTTATACAAATCCTAACAAATTGGGAAATGTGAATGGAAGCTTGCCCCTCCCTATAAAGCAAATACTGATGACGCTCCCTTGCAAAACAACTTCACTGCACACCAAATGAGGACTGTTAACCAAAGCATGTACATGTATGCCAGTACGCACATCGCAAAAACCAAAGCTAGCAAGCTGGCTGCAGACATATGTGATGTGATCAGGCAAAATCAGTCTGAAGTAGGCCCTGGTCAATTTTGGGATTTTTACATATTCATTTGTAGCGTACTTCAAGCTCCATATTAGTGAAAACCCCATGTGGATACGACCTTTGGTTAAAAAGTGACAAATATTTGAACACCGGCACATTAAAAAGAAAGAAACTGAGAAAATCAAGTTCAAAGTTACAGTACTTTAATTGACTCAAAACAAGGATTGCCAAGTTCCGACTGATTTTGCTTCATCACATCACATTAGCAACTTATAAGAAACTGTATAGAGAGAAAGCAAGGACACAAAAGTCACTTTAGATCACAGCATAAAAGTGGCCAGGCAGCAGTAAGCGTATTAAGCAAAAGACAGAGTCCAAACAAATTAAAAGCAATACTAACAGATTCTTGACAAAAAGTATGCTGTGAAATTCTGCAAAAAACTTGTCAAAAGCAATCACTATAAAGTACACTGGACCTTAAAGGCTGGTTTATAGTCAGTCGCGTGATGGTCGCCACGACTAAAAATTGACGCACGATCCTCTCACGCAGGGGTTACACTTGATGCGGAAGCACCAGCGACTAGTCGCTAAAAGACGCTGGCGACGTCGCCACAGAGTTCAATCAACTGAACTTTGACATGGTCGCTGAGCTCACACTGATCGGTAAGAAATGATGAATATGCAAATATGGCACACGGCATAAAAAATAAATATCACTATCAATAAGCATCGAAAACGCCAAAAATTGCACACAAAAAATCTATTAACTCTAATAAGTCAAACAATCCACAAGGGAAACTCACTAGGTAAATTTGAATACATTTTGAAAGTCAACAAAGAAACTGGCACGAGCGGGACTCGAACCTGTGACCTCCGGGTTACCGTACCGGCGCTCTACCAACTGAGCTATCTTGCCCTATGTTGGTGGTCTCCCAAATTGTCAGTATCTTTGTTCGAGTGGGCGCTAGTCAGAAGTCATAAACCCAGAATGCCGTGTAGCCAGGGATCACACCCAATTTTACGATACAACCTGGGAAGCGACATTGTGGAGATCACTCAAGTAATAATTATCGCAGCTAAAATAATTTTACGTTCAGCAGTGGCGATGCGTGATTGTCACACGTCGCATTCGAATTCCAGACGCGCTGCACATATGCTGCGCGTGTGTTTACAAAGCACAAACGTCGCGTGACGACGATAAACTGCACAAAAAAAGCCTAGCGTCCAGCGGCCATCAGCGTCGGGCGATTTTCATCGCGCGACCGACTATAAACTGGCCTTAACTCATTAACCCTAAACCCCGTCTGCATTTTTACAAGGAAGTATCCTCAACCTGTCAAAATCCAACACTGTGCAGTTATACCTATGTCACATTCTTTGGCAGGTTTGGGATGGTTAGGGTTAAGCATTACAACAACCAATTAATTACTGTTTTTCAGTAGTCAAATTATTCAGTGTGAATAATATTGTGATTACATTCACAGACACCAAATTTCGTTGGACATTTTCTTAAGAATCCAGATTGACAACTGAATTTCTAGAATTTGTTTTCCCTTCTTTAAGCTCCTGTACAAGCCACACCCATAACATTCCCCTCACCCAAAAGGTATGGTTAAATTTCGATTTCTCCTCATCAATGTAAAATCTGCACCACTTTACCTTTCTTCGGGCCCTTGTGGAACCTCGGTGACATTGGGAGGGCATCGTCAGGAACATTAGTTGCCTTGCTCTCAATCACAAGCTCAGAGAAGCCCTGAAGTTCTCTATCTAACGTCTCTATCCTCTCATTAACTCGCTCGATGCTACCAACAAGAAAGGCTGTGGCGTTACAGTTAAGGATAAAACAAAACTGGCTGAAACGTCGACTTATTTTAAGCACAGCTATTTATAATGATATGGCATGCAGCTTTTATTTAAAGTTGTTTTTATATATTATTTGTTTTGACTCATTAGAAGTTGTTGACAGATTTTTGTTTATATTTGAGGGAAATTACGGGAGAAAACGGCAAAAAAGTCATTATGACATGTATGATTAAAAGAAGATTGTGTCAGGTTAGACAGATCAGAACTGTTTTAACAGAGTGGAGTACAGAGGTGTCCTGAATTCATAACAGTACAAAACGGCATACAATGTACACTGCTCGAATGTTTTACATACATAAAGTGGGTGATTCCATAAATGTGGGGGCCGGTGTCCCTCTTTACATTGTGATATTTGTTTCCCTTGTATTACCAACAGTAAAATATATTTTATATACAAATGATTTTAGTTGCTCAAATTATAGTACTTGTACCTAAATATCTGGTAGCAAAGGATAAAACAATTTGGTGTCCCCTTTACACGGGAAACCGTGAATGGGTTTTGACATGATATTTTGGCATTTCTGGAGTAAATAATGTCTGATTTTGGCTACAATTAATCAGGAATGTCAATATCTTAAACCCTAACCTTCCCAAATCCTCCAAAATCCTCTTTGCAAAATGGAGGAATTTGGAGGATTGAGGCCACTTGGAAGTTGATGCATCGGAGGATTTTGCAGGATTGAGGTTACTAGGGGTTTTTGCCCTGCAGGAATATGGAGGATCCAGGTTATCAGGCTCAATGTGATACATGAGGATTTTGGAGGATTGAGGTTACTAGGGGTATGCAAAAAAAACCTGGAGGATTTTGGAGGATTCATGCTATGGTCCCCATCAGAGGATTTTGGAGGATTCAGGTTATATGGAGTTTTAACACTTTGAAATCAGAGGATGTTGGAGGATTCAGGTTACATGGGGGGAAAATGATGTAGGGAGTTAGGGTTAGGTTATAGTGAAAATTATTAATAAATCCCCTGTCAATCAATTTTTCAATTTTGGGTCAAAATGTCACAAGTTGGTACCCTACTTTTTGGAATAACCCACGTACCACCCCCATCCAGCTGGCACGCACACCCAAGTCACGCACAATATTCACATACAATGGAACTACAATGTCTGTTGTGTCTAATTATTGGCTGTTATCTGGTTACCATGGAGACAATATTCAACTTGTTCTATCTGTTATAATTACAATATCCACTACCTAAATATTTAATTTGCAAGCCTCTCCCCCATGAAATAGATAGGCCTAACTAAACACATAAGAAACAACTGCGGGTCAGATTCTCAAGTGAAGAAACAACACAGTCGAGTCACAGACATGTCATTGATTTGATCAGTAAATGGGTAATCGTGTAGTTTAGGACACCCCTAGAACACCTCAATTTTTTTATTTCTGAAATGTGACCCGCTCTGGAAAAAGGTATATTATGTCGCAAATTATGAAAAATTAGTTTTATGTATGTTTGGAAAGCCCGCAATGTAAGCTTTCATTTGGTACATGATAGAGCTCCAAAGCCCTTTCCGTTCTGGAGATATCGCATTTTTGCATATTAATTAGTTCTATGGAGTTCAAATTGCACAACAGAGAAAACAGGCTTTGAAATAGCTAGTTCTAATACAATGCAATGGAACAATGCACTCTAAAAAGGGAATTTTGTTTCACTTTATTCACTGAAATCAATATTGTTGTGCACCAAACCTGAAACTTTAGATATTTAAGATGTCATTAAAGACAAAAAACAAAAAAGGAATTTTGACAAAAATGTTTACCCTCTCAATGTTGAAAACGCCATTACACGTAAATGCATAGCGCGACTTATATCACCTTTTTCTGGAGGGGGTCACAAATAGTTTGCATCATTCCAAAATTTATTCCAAAATTTATTCCAACTAGGGTTGCTGGGATTAAACAAAGATTGCTCCAAGCCACAAAAAGTCATTTTGGAATGGTACAAACTATTTAAGAACTTAAAAAAAAATGGAGGTGTTTAAGCTTCTAGGGGTGTCCTAAACTACACGATTACCAGTAAATGGTATCTTTTCTATGTCCTAATGAGTAACGTTCCTGCACATAAGTTGATAATATTTAGCCCCTTGCCTCCAGCTGTTATTGATGGGGGCTGGTATGCCAAGAATGGGCTGTGCAGCTAACCATAAACACAAACAATACGTACCATGCTGAATAGCCCCACTGGTGTGGCCCTGATGTATGCTGCGCTATACAAAGCATAGAGTGGTCCTATCCATCATCATACTTTGAGCCCCTCGCACGCTCGTGTGAATGAAAGCTTTGTTTGAAAAAGCACCATATATTCATTACACTCCCATGCAAGAGCAATATTACAAACTGTAATTGATTATGAATGGATTGAGTACACAAAGGAGTGTGCATGATGACGTCAACCAGCCAGGTCAGCTATGGCCGTTGTCCGTATTCAAGAGGTTTAACCCTAAAATAGTAAGAGAATCCTCCAATTTCAATACGATTTTTCACACCAAGCATGCCAAGTCGTTAGGGAGTTAACGTTAGGGTTAAAGGAAATCTTAATAATTTTGTTTTGAAGATTGTGTAGTGTAGGGCCCCTCTTTAGTTTTGATCAAATTGGAATCAAGGGCTATTTTTCTTATTCCAAAATGACTTTTTCAACCTAAAGCAGACTTCTTTCAATTCCATTGACATCTGTTTTTGTAATTTTGAACAGTTTGGGGTAGAAAATGCAATTTTCTTGCGCTTTACGGCAGTTGCCCTGCGAATCAATGCCATTTTTCGTGTTTACAGTGCGTGTCGCGGTGATCGCCATCTTAATTTTCGCTTTGCATTTTGTCGTCTCCATTGTCGCTTTACCACAAATTTTCCTCAGAAACTAAAACCCTGCCTTTTATCTATGGCATAGGCCTACCTGTTGTTGGTTTGTCACTAACGTTAAACTAGTTAAGTTTGGCAATTCCAATAACCTTAAAAGTGGATTTTTGTTCCCTTAAATAATTATAGGGAACAGGGCCCTAACGTTACACAACACAGTTGCCTTTGTATTTTTTGTAAAAAGTTACACTGACGTATCCTATTGTGCTTGGAAACTGACAATAACTCTGAACGTGCCAAAGTAATCATTCAAGTTTAATTCAATTATTTTTTTACGAAATAGATTAAATAGGCAAAACGAATCGAAAAAATCAACGTTAAAACAAATAAAAGTTGTCTGTCTGCAGTGAGGAATAATTTACGCACAATAATAAACAAAATGCATTTGACATTGATTAAAAGATACGTGCGGTTTTTCTCTGCTCTCCAATTAGTTTTTCTCTCGCTTTGTCTAGCTCTTCTTTGGAGTCTAAGATATCTTCTCGATACAAGTTCATAGGCGAGTTCGTCCTGTTTATGTCGGCCATTTTGAATCACCAAGTTTACCGCGCATGCGGCTTTGTGCAAGTACCATTGTATAGCAGGCACAAAAGACAAAATTACCTTCTTCGTAAAGAAATTCAGCTGAGTCGCGTCGAGACTACTTCAAGCACGGATTAATTAAAGCATGATTAATTATACAGAATAATAATATATATAATTAATATATCCTAAACCGGCTATATTTCTCGTTTTTACCTGTAACGAAAGCTCGTAATGCTGCAAAAATAGATACAGTGGCGCAATATTCGGGGGGTGGGTGGGGGGGGGGGGGGGGGGGGGGGGGGGATGTACCCCCATCCCCCATAGAGATTACACTTTATGCAAAAATGTTATCCTACTGAAATACCCCGTAAAACAGAGATTAAATTTGGGGGATTTCAGGACCTTTAAATGTAGCCTTTGAAAAATGAATTTGTTAACATCCAAGTTTTACACAGAACTTCACAGCAGAATGAATTTGACAATGTACAGATCCAGTTCCTGCTCAGTGGGCGTGGCTGATATGAAGAAGTCACTTACAAGAGAGTAGGCTACCTCCGTGCATAAAGCAAGGAACACTGCTCTTTGGATAAATACTAACAGCAAGGCACTGACAATTACTCAATTACTGGGAGATGTGGGAGCCACCCCCCCCCCCCCCCCCCCCCCCCGCATCGAAGGTCCACATTTTTATTTATTTAATTTTAGAATTGAAACTACGAATGTAATTTTGATCTGTTCTGCGTGTGGTGTTTTGTAAGCATTAATGCTTGAACTTGTTGAAAATGCCGCCATTTATTAAAAAAAGCACCGATGAGCTGGTTCCCCTCAGCTCAGTCCTCCGAGAAAAAAAAGCTTCAAAAACACTTTAAATAAAAGAAAACTTTAAATTGTCTTCAGTGATTTTCTTTGATCCCGGCTCAAAAGCACTTATGTGTGTATTTTTCTTTTAACAATGTTTTTTTTACAAATAATCTATCAGTACATTGTACATTGTACATAATTGTTGGGCCCAATTGTTCTATAAACCCCCATGGAGGTAGGAAATTTATTTCGCATCGTCCCCAGGATGTTTGTTTTCGCCCTTCATACAAATACACGCGCGTAACGCGTACGTGAAACCAAAGATCGTATTACCAGCAGGAAGTACATGAAGTACATTGTGGCGTGGACATCGGATCAAATGAAAACAACTTGTCACATCCACAAGTTATGATGACCATTGACCAGTGACTATTAAAGTAAGCCTTTTCTTTAATATTTATCTCAGTTAAAGGAAAGATTTTACTTTAACCCTAACCCTCCAGGGTATTTTGGCTAGAAACCCTGCCAGACGCATCAGATTGCATACTTTGTCACATTGACTTGTGTGCAGAGTGCAGCAAGGTCAAGCTGTCACCACAGATGCACTGTGCTGCGTCTGGCAGGGTTAGGGTTAATACCCGGAAAGATTTTACTTGAATACCCCCACCAAAATCGGTCACTCAAGAACAGCAAAATCTTGGAAAATACCCAACCCTCCCTCCGTGATGATATAAACAATTACTGTCTAAACATGTGGCACAACCTGTTATTTCAAGATTTATGTCGGCAAAATCTGTAAAAAATGAGGAAGAAATCAACATGAATGTGAACACTTTGGAGTGACTATAAATACATGGTGCCAAGAACTTCTAACACAGAAAACACAAACTTTCTTCCCCTATATTAAAATATTACACTAAAATGTCCCAACAAAATTCTCAAAATTAAAGGTTGTGCCAAGTGTTTATACAATTTATGAACACAAATGGATGGTTATTTTCCAAGATTTGCTGTTCCTTACCGATGTTGGTGGGGGGTATTAAAGTAAAATCTTTCCTAGTTGGGAAATTTTCGTGCAATATAGGGGAAGAAAGTTTGTGTTTTCTGTGTAGTTCTTGGCACAGTGTATGGTCACTCAGTGTTCACTTAAAAAATGTTAATTTATGCCTCATTTTCACTAATTCTGCTGACATAAATCTTGAAATAACAGGTTGTGCCACATAGTTGTTATCAATGTGGGTTAATTATTTTCCAAGATTTTGCTTTTCCTGACCGATTTTGGTGGTATTAAAGTAAAATCTTTCCGTCAGTTTGTGGATTGTTTGAAGAATTGGAAAGAGTTCCATCCGGACATCATACCTTGTGCACAAAGTCTATGGGCCATGACAGTAATTTTCAAAGAATAGTTAAAAAAAAAAAAAAAAAATTCCTTTCTAAATTCGTGTTTCTTCATCAGATTTACACTTTTTGGTAATTTTTAAGTCATGGTCATATTAAGGGAAAATAAGTGATGTTCCTCTTTCCGAAGAATTATAAGTTAAAAAGTCGTATCCTCATTGAGTGATCCCCACAGAGTGATCCCCACAATGTCGCTTCCCAGGTTGTATCGTAAAATTGGGTGTGATCCCAGGCTATACGGCATTCTGGGTTTATAACTTCTGACTAGCACCCACCCGAACAAAGATACTGACAATTTGGGAGACCGCCAACATAGGGCAAGATAGCTCAGTTGGTAGAGCGCCGGTATGGTAACCCGGAGGTCGCAGGTTCGAATCCCGCTTCTGCCAGTTTCTTTGTTCACTTTGAAAATTATAAAAGTGAACAAAAGTGGGGTAACAAATTCATATGGTTATGCTTTAGCTGCACAAGCCTATTGTGTGTGTTACGCTTGGCTGCACAAGTCCACACGGTAATTAGGGCCGTCCATAAAGTACGTACGCACGAATGAGGGGGGGGGGGGGGTGGGGGGTTGTTGTTGACATTGCGTACACCATGCGTACAGGGGGAGGGGGGAGGGGTCCAAGCCAATGCGTACCGTACGCAACCGACAATTTGCTTTTAATGAATTGTCATGAAATCAATGTAATATCTCATATAAATAACTACCAGGACCAGCTTTTGTGCATCGAAAAACAGTTATAACACAGTTCCCTTCACCCCAACCAAAAGTAAATTAGTCTTCCCAGCGCCACCGTCAGCCAACTCCGGCCTATTTTTAGCCCGCAACAAAAAACCAGCAGTTTACACCGGAAACGTAAAGGTGTACTTGTATTAATTTCACCCGCGTGCTGTCCAAAATCGCTCTTGTACTGGAGGTAAACAAAAGAACAAAAAAGATATACGTCTTGTATTTGAACTGTCTCTTGTTCAAACACATATTTTTTTGAAAAGCGTTATTCACTATTTGTTATCTCAATAAACCACTCATGAAACGTCAAGAGCAAACTATGCAAAAAATAGTGTATCAGGATTTTTTTTTTCTCCTGTTTTGGTTCATGTCATCACTGACTGCTGTTTTGGTTCAAAATATATAACTTTTCAATCATTTTCAGGTCCGTCTTTGGATGCGACATGCGAATCATACTACTACAGCAGGTGTACTGTGATGTTTAACCCTAACCATCCCTAACCTGCCAAAATCAAACACCATTGTGTTGAATTTTGTGTGATTGGGTACTGTAGAGCCTTGGCACCATCACTTTGCATGGGACTTGATGCCCTGATTTTGTCTAAGTACATAGAATGTGCCATTGGTTTACTACACAGTGTTGGAGTTTGTGTGGTTAGGGAAAGATTCTAGTATTAAAAAGGCTTGGGCTGTTTTAATAATGATGCTAGAATAGGGTAGTCTGAAAGTCAAAAAGAGATACGGAATGCGTATGCGTACAGGGGGGGGGGGGGGGGAGGGGGAGGGGGGGTTGGAGCCACTGCGTATGCCATGCGTACAGGGGGGGGGGGTAAAAAAACGTCGGCATTTCGTGCATACGTACTTTATGGACGGCCCCTAAACCAGCACCATGCATTACAACAGCCGGGCAGATCTGGGTTAAATTAGTGTAAAATGCAAATAAGTCTTTGGAAAGAGTTCCATATCCGGCCATCACTTAGACCTCGTGCACAAAGTCTATGGGCCATGACAGAAAAAGTCAAAGTATTTTCAATGTACAAGTAAATTGTACAAGTAAATTGTACCCTTGTACAAATGCCAGGATATATTGTACCATCTGTCAGTCTATGTACAAACTGACAAAAAACCACAAATATTCAAACTAATGTGTCGCGGTCATCGGGAGGTGATCGGCATCTTTATTTTCGCCATCTTTATTTCAAAAATCCACTTTTAGGTTATTGGAATTGCCAAACTAGTTAGCGACATTACAAACCAACCAGGTATGCCGTAGATAAAAGGGCAGGGTTTTAGTTTTTGAGGGAAATTTTTGGGGTAAAGCGACGATGAAGATGACAAAACGCAACGCGAAAATAAAGATGGTGATCACCTCCCGATCACCGCGACGCACACTAACACGCAAACCCGCATTGATTCGCATGGCAACTGCTGTAAAGCGCGTAAGAAAATTAAATTTTCTACCGCAACAGACTGTTCAAAACATTTTAAGATGATGTCAGTAGAATCATGCAAGAAGGATTCCTTCCTCCATGGTAGAATTAAGAGAAATCTGCTTTAGGTTGAAAAAGTCATTTTAGAATGAGAAAAAAATAGCCTTGACTCTAATTTTATCAAAACTAAAGAGGGGCCCTACACTACACAATCACCCTCTTGAATGTAGCTCTGACGAGTATGTGTTTTCGCCTTGCCCTTCTTCATAACTACAATGTTTTTGTCTATACCGTTTGCCATCTGCACAGTGCTAGATGCTGCATTTGTACATCTGACAGCATTGACCGTGCTCTTTCTCAACATGCTGCTGCTTATATTATGGTGTTTGGTGACTTCAATGTTCACCACAAGGACTGGTTAATTCCTTCTCGTCAGTTTTTACCTTTGGAAAGATACAGCTCCTGGGGCCTGTTTCACAAAGCACTAAGACGCTTCTTTGTGGTCTTAAGATGCGTCTTAGTGGACAGGACTTAGTGCGGGTTTCACAAAGATCACTAAGTCGCGTACAGAACTTAGTCCACTCTCTACTAAGTAGCGTAACGGGACTTGGTCTACGTCTCGTCTGGACGAGACTTAGGAACTGATCTTTTTCTAGTCAAGTGATCGATCTGGCGCCAATTTTGAAACTGCTAAATCTGTGCAAATAACGGTATCAACAAACGATCTCAACTAAAAAAATGGCCGCACTTCAAATGATCTTGGGCGAAAGAGTGGCTGCTGGACTACGCAGAGAGCGTATTTTCCGGGACCGAAGTTATCCTCTCGACAACTACAATGATGATATATCTCATTATACTGTGTAATTTACATGAAGGCATTAGCAAACTGTGTGGTTTATACACATCATTTCAAATGTGTTTACAGACGGTGCAAACTTACAGTAAAATTTAATATAATTGAAGTCGGACTCCCTATTATCGCGGCAACTCTATTATCGCGGCATCGGAAATTGTTTACTTTTGCGTTGCCAATTAAAACTCCTTCAAGTGGCGGTTGTTATCCAGTTCATCAGGCATTAAGGACTTTCTGCCAGTAGCGCACCCAGGATTTTAAATAATTTTGAAAAAAGGGGGGGGGGGGGGGTGATGGACTCTTTCGACATTGGTGGCGCCATTTACACCCCCATTGTACTACTCGGAAATAGGCCACATACATTTCACCACGGTCAATTCCTAGGAAGGAAAAAAAAACAAAAAAACCTTGGGGGTGGGGGGCTATTAAAAATGTTGTATCTGGACGTTTAATTATTTTTAATAAATATTTACGTTTCCCAAAACTTGTAAATTTATTTGGCCCTACCGTGTCTGCTAAAAGGTATAGGCCTACCGTCTATATTTTAACATAAATCTTTAATGGTGCTTTGTCCATGAAGATTCCATTGTCTGGTTCTCATTCTACAGCTGCAAACGCAAATTGACGCAGACCTGCGAAATCGTAAAAATCTTTACAGGATGAAAATAAGGACAGTGCGTTAAAAAGTGCGTTAAAAAACAATACGACGCACCGTGCGTGTAAAGTGAATGGCGCCCCCATCAGTCGTCAATCAGTAGACTTGTCTTAGTGAATGTTGTCCCCTTCCAGGGGGGGACGGGGTGTTAAATCATCCAGCAGGCCTAATCGTCTTTAATCAACTTGAACTTTACAGGGAAAATATCAGACTTTATTCAGGGGATGTTTTGGTAAAATATTAACTGTGAATACAAAAGTTGAGATTATTGTAAAAACCACTTCCTGCCTACCGCGATAAATAATACTCCGACTGAAGGGCGAGCATGTCTATTTTCACAGGTATCGCACATGACCCAGGCTCGTTCACGTATATAAAAATAATTCACCACGCGACTTAAACACGTCTTAGTGAAGAACGGTTAAGTGAGACAGAAATGTAAACAAGACTTGGTTAAGACGCGTCTTAGTGTAAGTCGCGTCTGAAGGGCACTAAGTCCTGTTTCACTAAGTCGAGTTTAGTGAAATAGGCTCCTGGACATTTTGATGTATAAATTCTCACGTAATATTTAGCATTATTTAGAATATTTGTGGATTATTTTCACGTTTGTACAAGTATAGACTGATGGTACAATATATCCTGGCATTTGTACAAGGGCACAATTTACTTGTACACATGTACCATGCACTTTTGATTAGATTGTTAGATTTTATAGCTCACTTGTAAAACCGACAATAAAAAGACTCATTTGCATTTTACAATAATTTTACCCATTCTACCCGGCTGTTGTAATGCAGGGTGCTGGTTTACTTACTGTGTGGGGCTTGTGCAGCCAAGCGTAACGCACACAATAGGCTTGTGCAGCTAAAGCAGTAACCATATGAATTTGTTACCCCCACTTTTGTTCACGCTTATAATTTGTCAAACAATCCACAAGGGAAACTGACTAGGTAAATTTGTATCGTAAAATTGGGTGTGATCCCTGGCTATACGGCATTCTGGGTTTCTGACTTCTGACTAGCGCCCACCCGAACAAAGATACTGACAATTTGGGAGACCGCCAACGTAGGGCAAGATAGCTCAGTTGGTAGAGCGCCGGTACGGTAACCCGGAGGTCGCAGGTTCGAATCCCGCTCCTGCCAGTTTCTTTCTTCACTTTGAACAACTTTTATAATTTCACAGTTTAAATCTGGCGCGTAGAGTATACTGCAGAGGTCCAGGGTTATTAAATTGGATTAACGCTGCCCTGTGTAGCTGTGCGTTCGGCCCTGAAATGTGGCCCGGCACACTCCATTTACAAAATGGGTAAAACAAAACATGTTTGCACGAGTTAGGCCGGGAATCCATGTGTCCGTATTGCGTTATGCGTAAAAATGAAATTACACGGAAACGTCGGAAAGCAATGGATCATCCGCAATGTGTATTGCATTATCCGTTTTTCGTTATTCATTGCTTTCCGTGTAATTTCATTTTTACGCATAACGCAATACGGACACATGGATTCCATAACTCTCCATTTATTTCAACGCAGTGTCCAATGTCCCTACAACATTTTCCAGATTCCACAAATGTCCCTTTTTTAACCCCTTGCGTACGGATGACGCCATATAGAGGGCGCAAAAAAACAAGTGTCACCAGGCCGGATGACGCCACTGGCCGCTGTTTGTGCAGTTTCAATCCATTGTTGGATTATTGTGTATGTCATGCTTGACTGAACAAACACATTGTAGCTATTCGATTTGGCTGCCAGAACTGCTGCAACACCCCGACGTCTCCCGTAAAATACCGTGCTCAAGGTGTTAACAGTCTCATGTAAACTTAATACCTGTGATATGTGAATGGCATATTTTTTTTCAAGCGTCCACTACATTGTACCGCCAAGAAGACGAATAGTCTTGCAAATAAATGTTCATTTTGTGTAGCATGTACACGTACATGTATCACAGTAGATGTGATAGACAAAATAATCCTCATCGTTTCAACAGTCATGACAGTAGGATATAGAATGCATGAAACAACGCCGAGGGCCACATTCTATTGTATTCCACAGACATGATAGAGAAACATTATGCATGTAGCCTGGATTGGGTCGGTTTCAACTGCCACAACTTTCGACCAAATAACACACATTTTTCATGCGTTCTGCAAAACACAATATCACAAGCACACGTGTGACTCACAAAACCAGCAAGTTCATTGTTGATATGTTTCAGAGTTCAATGCACCCTTAGTGAACTGTCCGCCAGTGTCCGGTATTTTCATCCTGTGAAAGTGGGTCACTATGAATTTAGAAAACAACACATAAGTACACATGACAGGTTTTGCATTTTCTGTCCCCCATAGCCATTCCACCCTTGTTTATTGTCTCCAGTATCATTTCCTTGTTGCAGGCTTGTTACGGAGCTCCATTGCACATCCTTAACATCAGGGCATGCTGCCAATAGGAGATGGTAAAGGGATGCTTGTATCCAGGTAAGATTCTATTTGCCTAGTTTTCTATTCTTAGTTTGAGGAGTCAGGTTGGCTTTGTGGTACTTTCCTCGCCTTCCGCCGCTGCGACCTGGGTTCGAATCCCACCAGGGCCGACATGTGGATTGGGTTTTCAGTCCCTGCCTGATTCCGTGGGTTTTGTCCAGAATATCATTCTTGGGTTTTTCCTCCCACCTCTAAAAACTGAACATTTCTTCGTCGTCTTCCTACAGGTTTCTTCAGGCTTTCCAGCTACAGTGCGACATGCGCTTTTGAGGAATCCTTGGTTTCATTACCAGAAAGAATTAAATAAATACAAAAATAAAAAAAGTTAGACATTTTTTTTGGAGTAACATTCTTTGGCACACATGTCCCAATGTTTATCATGCATGGAATACATTCTGCCTGTTTCCAAACCATCTTTCCAAACAGTATGACAAATAGTAATTGTGTTCAGTAATTTTTTTTATCTGTGAGCTGAACTTCCAAGTGCGAGCATTGATGCATTCAACAAGGGTTCGAATAACCTTCCGGTTTTTGCTCTTTGTGTCTGGCTGTTATTGATAGGGCTGGTACATGTACGCCAAGAATAGGCTGTGCAGCCAAGTATAAAAGCAAACAATAAGCACCACACATCCTTTTTTCAACGTGTGCATTGAAGGTTTTGGATTCTGTTCAAGCTATAGAATGTTTATGGAGCTGCAGGGGCGTATCCAGAGTGGAATTTTGAGAGTCGAATTCACCCCCTACCCTGTCAAGCTTTTATGCTGTCTTAGACCAGAGAAATTTTTTTTTGGGGGGGGGAGGGTTGTTTTTAATACTCTAACAGTGTTAGACCAGGGCCAGTCAGTGCCTTTTTAAAATAGCATTTATGGGTAAGAACACTGACATTCCTTTGTCCTCCCCTGATCTGCATTAGCCCACAGGCAGGCCCCAAGCCCTAGGTTTGAGAAATTTCTAGGGCGGGAGGGGGGGGGGGGGTCATCTTGTTGTATATAGTAAACTTGGGCCTGTACAGTAGGTCCGAAAATTTGTATAATTTCTTTGATATCTGTTGAAGATTTATCCTCTCTTTAGATCCTGGACCCAGGAAAACCCATAAGGGTTGGTAGCCTAAAATGTGGCCAACCCCACCATCTGTTGTAGCCCTTTACCTAGAGTGGCTTTTAGCCTTGTATCAATTGGGTGATTTCCCTATGAAACAAGGGAGAAAAAACAAAGGAACTTGACATCAACGTCACCATGGCAACATTTAGAAAACAATTGGAGACATGACACCGTCACTGATGAGAACACTTATGTTATCGCTGTTATAACTATTCTCACCGGGATTGTAACCCAATACAATGATTTGCAGACTATTGTATTTCTTTATCCTATTTCCTGCGTGCTTGTGGTTTGAGACAAGGCACAGTCAACCCTTTGTTGTTAAAAACAATTTGCAACTGCCATTGTTCAACATATTAACTTTCAGAGTATTCATTTCTAGTTGTCAAACGCAGCGTCCCCAGCTAGTATTCAAACTCAAATTAGTAGTTCCAACTTCCTGGTATGCCCGTTAAATATAGTCACATTAATTCAATATATGTATGGTCCATGTGTGTGTATGAGATAACAATTTGAAGGAAATTGTAGTGTTTGTCACGGAATAATAGTCTCCAACATTCTGCATGTACATTTCTTTTCCCAAGGTTATGTTGTGTTGATAAATTCTGAATAGAGCAGGCTGGTTGTTGACCATCTGATATCCTTAGAATGGTAAGTTACATTGGATATTCACAAACACCACAATGAGATATGTGTACGATGTGATCGCTGTATTTTTGGTCTGCAGGTTCCAGGTTTTAAAGGTAGTATACATCATTTGCTTTTGCTGTAATTTTCAGAAATAAATGGATTTGGGGGTTAGTATTTTATAGCGTGCTAGCAAATACTGTAACACTGACCTGTTTCAAGTTTTGTGTGTATGGGAAAACAGAGAGAAAAAATTCTGTTCCCTGACCATACTTTAGACAAAACGTAACAATTTATAGAGTCCGGGAATTATCAGGTCGGGGATCAAGTCCATTTCCAATGATTGTCGGCCGACAATCATTGGAACAACGATATAAATTTTCACTTTTCTTGAAAACGACAGCACACCAGGTGCCATGATTTCACAGGATGTTTGAGACTGCTATTTTATTTCTGCCCTAAATATGTGGCACGAATGTCTGTCCAGGTTTCACTGCTTCTCTAGAATGTGAAAAACAAAGCCAATAAAACAGTTCGGTATCTCAAAGGTCAAAGGTCAAAGGTTATTAGGGATAGAATTGCTGACGTAATGTTACGCGAATGCCCATTCTGATTGAATTTAACACGTGGCGTTGTGCGACCACCTTTTGCCTTTACATGTGCTCGTTAGGCAATGTTAGGTCACGCGGGATAAAATGTCATTGTGCACACTGCACAGTTGAAATACCGAACTGGCTTATTCTAGGATGTCAGTGAGTCTTACTGATTTTTTGGGATTCTCAAACTAGGGTTGCCATTGGTTACAGTCACATTTATATGGGTAAACCAAGTAATTTTTTTCTCAAGTCAAGTCAAGTCAAGTCGCAAGTCAAATTTTCCCAATTCAAGTCAAGTCCCAAGTCAATTTTTTCCAAGTCAAGTCAAGTCCCAAGTCAATTTTGTTCAAGTCAAGTACCAAGTCTCGAGTCAATTGTTAGTAAATAAAAATTCCAATGACAAAATGACAATGCATAGGCTAGTACGCATGCACTGTACAAAATCAACCTGGTGTGCCATTTCGACAATTCTCCATGCAGCTCGGCCAGCGCTGGGGCCCTGCATACGTACTGGACACCCAGCTTGCTATATATGCACTATAGGCTTGTTTTTTAACTGATACCTGTATGTTTGTGTTTATTTTAACAGAAGTGTTAATGTCAGCAAGTCAAATTTATTCAAGTCAAGTCGAGTCACAAGTCATGTTCTTTCAAGTCAAGTCAAGTCTCAAGTCATTTTTTTTCTTCCAATTTAAGTCAAGTCTCAAGTAAAAAAAAAAAGTGACTCGAGTCCGATTCAAGTCAAGTCAGCAAGTCAAGTCAGCAAGTCAAGTCAACAAGTCAAGTCAACAAGACTGGATGAACATGGTTTGTTTTCTGCTACATGTATATGCATGAAACAAATCAACTATTCCCTTTGCCTTCAATCCCTAACTCCACCATTTTTCCTCCAAGTAACCTGAATCCTCTAAAAACCTCTTACGGGGTCCACTGCATGAATCCTCCAAAATCCTCCAGGAGTTTTTTGTAAACACCCTAGTAAGCTCATCCTCCGAAATCAACCAGCATCAGATTGGGCCTGATAACCTGGATCCTCCATTTTCCTCCAGAGGCAAAATCCTCTTATGCCCTCAATTCTGCAAAATCCTCCAATGCTTCAACTTCCAAAGACCCTCAATCCTCCAAATTCCTCCTTTTGGCAAAGAGGATTTTGGAGGATTTGGGAAGGCTAGGGTTTTAAAGATGGAGGTAGGTTTTGCAGGCCAGTGCATACATTTGTGATTTGTTTTTGTTTTTTGGGGGCAGGGGTGGGGTTACGTAACGTTTCCATATTTTCTGGACCAAATTTTAAATTTTTTTTAAAAATGTTCCCTGAAATTTTTGGGCCCACAAAATACTTTGAAAGTGATGGGTCGGGGGCTTTCAATAGCTGTTTTACACATATGTACTTCCACATGGTGGGCTTTTACCGATTCTACGTACACGCACATGTACGTGTACACGTATGTAAGAGCATCCCTTTTTATTTCTTTGGTTCTCATTTCCGACTGACCCTATTTTTGGCTCCCAACCGATGAAAAAAAGCAATTTGTTATGCCGCCAACCCTGTCTGGAATTTCTCATTAACCCCTTGACCTCGGGTTTCATATGGGGGCGTCCGGGCGTCATGCCGGCTTCTGCAGCCAAGCGAAATGGAAACAAGAGGCTTGTGCAGCCAAGCATAATGTACACAGTACCCCAATAATGATTGAAACTGCAGAGATTGGCTAAAATAGAAGTCAACCGGCCAGGTGGCAATTTTCAATCCGCACGTATATGTGGGGCAACCGCTGGCAAGGGGCTAAGAAAAAGCGATAAACTTTTCGATTTCCTGGAAAAAATGCTGAAAATAATGTCCAATATTACGTACCTGTTGCACGGATATTCACAACGACACGAACAGAGAATGTGCGAAGCTGTGAGTGCACAATGTACGTGGACGTGAAATGTACATGTACGATGAATAGACACTGTGCCCAACGTGTATTCAACTTGTTTTAAACCCCTCGAGTATGGTTATTATAGTGAGGTGCCAGGGCAGCCTGTGCAGCCAAGCGTAACATACACAATGATCCAACAATGGATTGAAAATGGCCAAAAAAAATTGCGGCATTTGGCGTCATCCGTACACAAGGGGTTAAGTTTATTTTTCATTGATGAATAGTGAATACGGAAGTTACACATGTACATGTACATGTACATGTACAAGTACGTAAAGTTATTAATGGCTATTTAAGAAAAAAAACAGAAAAACCAAAGTCAGGTATTTAATCCCAAATCTGAGTTTCCCAAGTGATTCATTTTTTTTGTTTTCATTTCATTTCATTTATATGCCGAAGTTGCCAAAGTTGTTTTATTACATGTAATATACATGTACTTAATACCGGTACACATAAAGTGTGTTCCAGAACAGGAAACTGGCATTAATTTGTAGCAAAACAGGAGTCTTATACATCATAATTCACTTGCACAAATTTGTATTTTTAAGTTGCTAAAGAAGATTTATATTTGTTCATGAATCTCAATTACACGTGTACCTTATTCCAGAAGTTGCCAAAGAGGGGATTATTTTTCATATCTAGCCTGATGTGCGTTCTACTGGTAACTTTTTTAACCCATTAAAAAAAAAAAAATTCGCCTGACCGAAAAATGACTGAGAACCTTAGAAATAGAAAGGGATGCCCTAAAAACAATTACAAAACAAAAAAGTGGACCTTAGGGGAATTTTTGTGGGGGGTGGGGGGGGGGGGGGTGGGAAGGGTGTGCTAATTGGTACTTTGAGGAGAGAATAAAAACAGTTGGTTCCGACATATCTTTACTTTTTGTTCAGAAGCTTTAAGACTTTCAAAGGTCTAAAGCTTCATGTGTAAAGCTACAAATATTTGGCTCTGTCAGAATCGTAACCAATTTTTCATTGTTCCGTATGCTGTGAATGATGATGTGAAAATGATATTGTGGGGAATACACGTGTATGTACATTGTAAGGTCATTTTTCTTTTAATACCAATACACAAGTGTGTACACACAGTCGTACTTCCCCAATACGTCCGGGGACAATGCTTTGTGTTTCCTATTGTTCCTTTAACCCTAACTCCCTACATCATTTTCCCCCCATGTAACCTGAATCCTCCAACATCCTCTGATTTCAAAGTGTTAAAACTCCATATAACCTGAATCCTCCAAAATCCTCTTATGGGGATCATAGCATGAATCCTCCAAAATCCTCTAGGTTTTGTTTGCATACCCCTAGTAACCTCAATCCTCCAAAATCCTCATGTATCACATTGAGCCTGATAACCTGGATCCTCCATATTCCTGCAGGGGCAAAAACCCCTAGTAACCTCAATCCTGCAAAATCCTCCAATGCATCAACTTCCAAGTGCCCTCAATCCTCCAAATTCCTCCATTTTGCAAAGAGGATTTTGGAGGATTTGGGAAGGTTAGGGTTAATATAACCAACCCCCATAGACTAATAAGCACGTATCCTTACGTTCGAGGACCGATTTCAACAAAAGACTCTACGTTCGAGGACTGAAAGGTTTCTTTGTGTTTCCTTTCTTCTCTTGTCCTCGGAGATATGTACAGTGCACGTACACACAGTCTCTAGCACCGTAATTGTGGGGCCATACATACGAGTACACTGGTCGTGCAATGGATGTCGTGGGGACCAAAATCGTTATGGGGACAGAGAAATGTCCCCATAAGTTGGTCATAATTTGCCTAACAAATAAAAATGCCCCCACTTGTGCGGTCGATGCCTACCCACTGCAGTTTGATACATTCATTGTATTGTAATATTACTAAGGACACAAAGATAAAGAAACAACAATGAAATCATTGTCCTCTCTCTCTGAGGAAGGTCTTCTTGAAAATGGTCCTCTCTGTCCTCACATGTACAAATGTGTAAAGTAAAGGGACAATAGAGAAGACAAGGTTTTGCCATAGTAAAACACGACTGTGTGTGTATACATCAGTTGGAAATATACAAATGTATGTAGTCACACCATGTTCTCACTTGTGCCAGTGGCTCAAGGTTTGACTTTGATGGGCATACATGTACATGTAGATTAAGTTCACATGTGCCATAAGTGCACCCATTTTAGTCTCTTCTCGCTACATGTACACATCCAATTTGCCTGCAGAAGTTGGCTCTCAGATTTTTTTCCAAGAGCTGAGTGGGAACGTGTAACAGTTCCTGAATTGTAAATCTTTAAAGGTCGTGTACACGATTGTTAGGCCTCCAAATTTTTTTTTTACTGAATTATTACGAAATACCTTACTAGACTTTAGGTTAATAGCAATCTCCCTGTGAAATGATGGCACCTGGTGTGCTATCGTTTTCAAGAAAAGTTGAAATTTATATCGCTTTCCAACGATTGTTCCGTATAACAATCGTTGGAAAAAATAACAGATTTGTTAATACTGCCTTCTATTGGCCGAATGTAGTTAGTCCGTATTGCATCTAAAATGGGTTAACAAGCCGAAAACGGGCGCAACGTTGCAATTATAGTACAAGTGTGTGTTGCGTAGTGTACCGAAGCGACGGGTTGTAACCAGTCGGCTTGTGTAGTTACATGTACATGTATGTGACCAATTGAAAATTATCCTGTTTACAAAAACTGGGCTTATTTTACAACAGGGCACTATAACAAATCCAGTTAACTGCCGTCCGACGGTTGAAAACGAACGCCGTTTTTCTCTTGTTTTTTTTCGCCATCCAAGAATGCGAAACGATATTTCCTATAAAATACTAACCCCCAAATCCACCCATTTCGGAAAATTGCAGCAATGACCAATCATGTACACTACCTTTAAATGTTGTGCACCATTGACAAGCTCTTATTCTGTCAATGGCTGTACATTTATCTCCCAAGTCTCCATTCTGAATAAAAATCCGGCCGATGATCCTGACGTTAAGGTGGCAGGTCACATACCGAGAGTATAGGAGTAAACACTTCATATCCACTCGCAGTTGCCGCCTGATGAGTTTTCACACACCGTGCCAAATTGGAAAACAACGGCTCGCCTGCCGATCGGAGGTGGCAATCCTCATCTATTTCTGTTTGCGGCCAACGCCTACACACATCTTAACACTCCATCATGGAGTATTTTGTACGTGAATGCCCCGAAGAAATCTCCCAAGATTCAATGCCTCATCTGAAAATCCCCCCCCCCCCCCCCAATTTGTTTTTTGTAACAAGGCTGTATCGAAGAAACCATGATAATATATCCTCGTCTCGAGCTGTTGAATTAAGATGGAGTGGGGTCTAGCGTTACATCATGACAAACGTAGTGGGAACTCTCTGTCATTATAAGTGTGATTTACACTGACCGTCGGGAATTGTTGCGGCTGTCAACATCAGGCCAGTAGGCCTTGTCACTCTATCGCGAGGAGAACGTGGCGTCCATAGATAGCGAAAAAGACCAAGATTAACATTCACTGCTACAACTTAACAAGAGACGGAATATTTGAAGAGAGTAATTGCTGGATTAGTCGTTCAGAGCATTAATTTGAAGCCAAGTCCCCAGATCCATTCTACTGGATTATCAACTGCATTAATCACTTGCCGAAGTGTTTTGTTATAGTAAGTTTTGTTTCCAATTAGGCCAAGCATATTCAGACAAATATTTTGCACAGATGATGAATTGATGTGAGGACCATTTATGTACATAATTCCTGTTTGACTTATTTACAGGTTTACGTTTTTTTTGCCTTCTTCCTTTGGAAAGAGTTTTCCTGCCCCAAAGTTCACAGTCATCGGAGGAGAGAGGAGCTGTGGGGGGGGGGGGGGCATAATCTACTCTTATTTAACAAAGGAATTATCCCAAAGAATCATCCCCCCAAAAGTTAGTGGGGCTTGGATTATTAAACTTAAATGTTTAAATTCGTGTGCTGTTTTTTGTTTTTTAAATTGTATACATTCTACAACATCAGGGGGTGGTGTGGGCAGGGGGGGGGGGGACATATGAATGATTACGTGAGTACACGTCAAATACAGTAAGTTGGTCAATAATACATGTACATGTACAGTATACCATTGGCTTGCATTCTCCTGTTAAATCTCAGTGTATTAATAGAATTCTCATGTAAAAAAAAATAGCTGTGGGTGGCTCACTGAAAGCTTTGTGCAGTTAAGTTGAATCCGTTTTCCTTCCTCCATGGTTGAATGCACTGTGCAAATCCTGCCGAAGATCAACTCTGCTGTGAAAGTTCAGGTTTTGTGAATTTTAACCACAGAAATTGGTTGATAAAATGTACACGTGTACACTTGTACAAAATGTACACTGCAGTGCTTTTACTAACATCAATGACAGTCTGTTCATTACAAGTCGGCCTTGGGACATTATTCTGTGGTGGTTGGTTTGCTGGTTAGTATTCTGCAAATTATCATGTTTTTCAATCAGACAGTGTTGCCCATAATTGAAAGCAATAACAAATACCTACATCTATTACTGACATGATAGCGTGCCTCTTGGGCCCAATTGTGTTGAGCTGCTATGCAAAAAATATTGTCAAACAAACCACAAACTGACCAGCCAGAAAACTGGCAGGAGCGGGATTTGAACCTGCGGTCCCTGAATATTGTACGGCGCTCTACCAACTGAGCTAGCTTGCCCTGGGGGGGGGGGGGAGGGGGGGGGGGGAGGGGGGGGGGGGGGGGAGGGGGGGGGAGGGGGAGGGGGGATAGTCAGAAGTCATAAACACATTCCAGAGGTCGCAAGTTCAAATCCCGTGCCTGCCAGTTTTCTTTGTTCGCTTTGAAAATTCAGAAAAAGTATTTTTGCACAGGAGTTCATTAATTAAAACCATTACATGTACCTTCCCAAATCCTCCCAAAATCATTTGCCAAAAGGAGGAATTTGGAGGATTGAGCTAGGGTCTTTGGAAGTTGAAGCATCGGAGGATTTTGCAGGATTGAGGGCATAAGAGAATTTGTGCCTCTGGAGGAAAATGGAGGATTCAGGTCATCAGGCCCAATCTGATGCTGGTTGATTTCGGAGGATTGAGGTTACTATAGGGTGTTTACAAAAAACCCCAGAGGATTTTGGAGGATTCAGGTTACTTGGAGGAAAAATGATGTAGGGAGTTAGAGTGATTGCCGTGAAGTCTCCCAAATTTGATCTCTTTCGTTAGTTACCTAACATACATGTATTCCCAAGGCCTGAGTGTAATAATTTCTACCATAATATTCACGGAGAAAAGAGAAAAAAGACTGAAGCATTGACCGTGCATTCAGACTGGCGCCGCACATAGTGCAACCAAAGTACATGTACTACAGACTAAAAAACCAGTCTGAATTTCAACACGTCGACTTTTCCCAAAACAAACTGGTGTCCCCGAAATGATTTTCGTCCATGATTTTTAGACAGATGGTGCATTTTCAAGGGCTTGTCATGTACATTATTATATTTGAATGATCTTCAATTCCCAACCATTTAGCAATTGTAGGACGAATGCTTTGTGTAGCCAGACTGGGTGTCCCCAGGTCAGTCCCTTAAAAAAACACAGTCTGAGAACCTGCAATGGAAAGCTGTTTTAGAAATTAAATTAATTGCAACATACTTAAATCGCTATTCAAATGCTTAATATGTAAGCATTTGAAAATGCTTAAATCACTATTTGTTTTTATCTTACTGCATATATCTTACTGTAATATAGGCTTTATGAGTTCAGTAATACACCATCATAAAACACTCCAAAACAAGTATTGATTTACCTTCCATTGTGCTATAAAAGTTGACTCGACAAAATACACTGTGTGTCTGTTGTGTACATGTATCACACTTCACTTTGTGAGTTATTTTTTCACTCTGATAACTCCCATATGAGTCTGTATCTACATACATGTAGGTCCTATATTACATGTACATGTAGTTGTTCTCTCCCAGGCGTTTTCTACTTTTGTGTGTTGATACAGTTCATATGCCCTGGCACATGCCTGGTAGCATAATATTCCCAAGTGTACAACTAGGTTTAAATAAATGGTAAGTATTTTTGAACCATGTATTTTTAAACTAAAGCATTTATAGCGAGGGATATGTACATATGAAGGCCATATTACATCATGTAATGTCCAACTCTTCTATTTCGGGGTACGTTTTTGTGTGCAAGTTGTCTTTTTCCCCCAGAATTTCTCGAGAGACTTCTCCTGCCCACAAGTTTTCTTTGTGAAGAAGTTGTTTATCTGTCTTTTTCTGGTAAGATGTTAGTGTATGTAAAATGAGACGCTCTCTGGGGTTTTGTACACTTGTTAATCATCAGCTTGTTTTCTGTGAAACGTACCCCTGGTGTTTTGACTGGGAATCTGCCAAGAAAAAGAAGGATCTGATACAATGAGAATTGTATTTCATTCCTGTCGGATTGAATGCTGTACATGCAATAAACACTGTATAGGTGTATAAAGGCCAACAATCTGAAAGGAGTGTAACATCCTTCTTATTGTCATGGCGATTACTGTCTTGATTTTAACGTTCCAGACTTGAAATGTCAAAGGAGGTTGAACGTCTCGGTGTGGGTGGCTCTGCTTTTCTTCTAACACAATTTAATCTTCAAAGGCTCGAAGACGCCACAATTTAATCTCCGATTCTATCAGTTCTTTCATCATTCATCCGTACGTGCCAATGCATATAAATATCCATTGCTTGCATTCATCACAACAAATTTAATCAAATTTGTGCATTTTGTTTATTAATTGAATAAGGGAATTTTAATCCTCCTTCCTGTATGCAAATATTGTAAAAAGTTTTGATGCTTCCTTATTGAATTTTCCTCTTCTTTTTTTCTCTTGAGAGTGGTTCTTTTATTATTTAGAAATAATAATGAACGTTCATGTATGTTGTTGACTTTAAGGGCCCCAAAAAAATATCCCAAATCGGTCCGCACTTACACGTGCTGGCCTTTTGGACCAGTTCATTTCATGACAAATCACGTCCAGCCCGGCCGATGGTCCACGGAGCCGGGCGACTCGCGTTTTATTGGAAATTACTCCGGGCTGGAGGAAGTCACGACCACAAACATTCATTCAAAGGGTAAATTGATTGCTGTTTGGCGCTGCTGCTGCACACTGGCTGTCTGCGGGCCCGGCCGTGCAAGTCTTGATAGACGCTCACGTCTGACGAGCGGGGAGTTTGATGGCTAACGAGTTAGCGGCGAACTAGAAACACAGTCATCGGGGAGAAACTGATGGTTATGACCCTTGGCAATGGACGGTACTCTGTACATTATACATGCAATATACAGTGGTGTTTATCAATATAAAATACACAGATGTATTTTTCCTGGGGCAGTATTCTGCCTGATTGTATTCATACTGTGCGGGTGAAAATTCATTTGGGGGGCTCAAGCATCTATAGCGCTTATAAATCAAGTCATGAGCTCTTATGCAAGTACATGGTTAACCATGTACTTTGAAAATGTAAAAAAAAATTACGAACTGGAAAGTAAAAAACGAATTTAAACCAAAACTACAGTGGAAATATATATTGCTAAAAGTATTTAAACTGCATTTAACCCCTTGCGTACGGATGACAGAATATGGCACCAAAAAACTAGTGCCACCAGGCCGGATGACGCCATTGGCCGCTGTTTGTGCAGTTTCAATCTATTGTTGGATTATTTCGGTTATGCTTGACTGCACAAACACATTGTAGCTGTTCGCTTGGCTGCCAGAGCCGCCGCAGCACCCCGACGTCTCCCGTAAAATACCGTACTCAAGGGGTTAAATTACAACCCTAACCCCCTAGGCCTATTTTTCTAGGAAGTGTCCTCAACCTGCTACACATGCATGGCACATTCTCCATGTAAAGTAATGGTGCCAAAGCTGGCGCTACAGTCCTGTTCAAACCCATCAAAATAAGACAAAACCTGCTGTTGGATTTTGTAAGGCTTGGGGTAGTTACATGTAGGTTTAACAAAGTTCTATTTGTGTAGGTTTTTTTTTTTTTTGGAAAATGTTGTTGCATGTGGAAATGTTTCCGCTTTTTAATTAATGGCTGTTTGTTTACCCATATTTTTTTAAATTTTATGTAGTGGATAGTTATGTCTAAAAGGTCATCGTCCCTTTTTTTGTTTCATGTTGCACACTCATTTCTGCATGCAGATTTTTAGCGGAATGCGCTATGGCAGTGGTTATTCCAGCATTTCATTCTTCTTCAAGCGCACGTCAAACTTTTGGACAATACCAAAATGCCCCAAACCCTCTGATGCCCTCAATCCTGCAAAATCCTCCCATGCTTCAACTTCCAAAGACCCTCAATCCTCCATAATCCTCCATTTGGCAAAGAGGATTTTGAAGATTTGGGAAGGTTAGGGTTAAATAATTACAGTGACGGAATTGTTACAATAGTGCAAGTATGCTTGTTTGTTCGTTTCGAAGAGGGAAAAGAATGATGATAGTCTGTTGGGAATGATGAATGAAGAATGTAAGGTTTTTTAGGATGACAAGTGAGAGACGTTGTACTCGACATTGAATTGCTTTAGCATTTCCTGTCATATTAATCAATGTTAATAGCCAGCCTACATACATGTAATTGTCCTTGATATATAGAAAACCTACGGCGGAATGACGCAATTACCTGAAGTAGCTTCGGAACTGAGCACGACAGCGTGTTTTCATTTAAAAAAAATTACATGCTTTTTGTTTCATCTTAATTGAAAAAGTACAATGTAGGCCCCCTACATCATCCACTTGTGTGTTTGTAAATTACGCATCATGTGATCAAGTCCGTTTATTTCTACTCAGTCTGTAATTGTTTTGTTGGGTGTGATTGGATCTTGGGCTAGTCGTTAGTTGGCTTGTCCAGACTTTAAGTGCTACACTACATGTCAGTATACATAAACCATAGAGCATCCGACACTCCAACAGTACTTAGGAATCCTTTCAAATCCAATTTTGGGGGGGCGGTGGGCGGGGGTTGAAGATCAGGAGATAGGTCTTAGTTTCCTGCAAACTTGGCCAATTAATCGGTGGTAAACATTTAAATTAGTTCTTTATTTTCACTGAGTTGTAGTTTAGAAAAAACTAATTAAAGATGGAGAAATCCGGGTAGAATGAAACAGTTTTACAATTTATCCAGATTTTGTTTTATTTCAGGCAAATATGTTGTTACAAAAAAAATGATCTGGGAGGTTCTCTGGACGTCAGAAATTGACATTACACCGTGCGCGAGTCGGCACACTCGGGAAATAAACGGGATCTGTGTCTGTGAGGACAAGCCCCGGTCTTTTATATGCCAGGGATAATTTGGCCACACCTGAGGTGACTTGCCCTTTTCAGACGCCCCTTAAAAAGGATTTGATGTGCCTCCAGGCATTTAATAGGCCCGTGCCCATCCTTGTTCGGCCTTGTTCGCTGCATATTAATGCATACACCTGTGTCCATTACTTGTATTGCATACATATTTGTTGAGGTGTTTTTTTGTGATGTCGCATCCTTCGTGTCCCATGGGGATTAGCAACGTTCTTTGTGAGATCCGGGTAATGGATTAAGGTCGGGTAACGGAATCTCAGAAATGGATCAGATTAAGTCAATCTTGGGGATGAATTTCACCCGATACAATTGTAGGAAATGCAGTACTGCAGTGTTCGGTTTCAATAAACCTCTTGAAATTAGCATAAAAGCCAAAAAATATATTTCACGATATGTATGGGAATTGTTGCATTATCCTTCCCGTTTGTCAGTTAATGGAAACATGATTTAGGATTTATATTGCATTATTCCTGCTTAAAACAATAAAGTATTATCTTGACAATGATATTTTGTGTCCAGAGACAAGTATTTCCCAGATTAAATATGAGAAACATTTTTTGAAAACATTTGTCCAAGCTACTTCGACCCTTGAGTGGGACCCTCATCAACATAAGTGTGTGACGTAGATCGAGGCACATTACAGATTCTGCTGCGCGAGCCGGCCCCATTCATCACGCGTATGCATTGAGTGTACATGTACGTGTGTGTGTGCAGAACGATTCTTCGTCCAAAATCTAAGGAAAATATAGTGTTTTTCGGCCATGCCGACAAGGTGTGTGGCTGCTGGGTGCAGCAAAACAACGATGGGAAATATCAGAGAATTTTGACAGCTTCTCGGCGTTTGTAGCGACCACTTTGAGCCGTCGTGTTTCGATACTGGTATTTTCAAATCATGGGATGACCATTAAAAAATCAGTCGACTGCCATCCCAACAAAGTTCCCAGATATGAGTAAGGTACAGGCGAAAGCAGTTAAACGGCCCATTTCCCGAGGAGCCTTCGCTAAAAGGGAGAAAATCAGAACAGGGTATATAAAGTTCGATGTTAGTTGTTGCAACTTACGAAATTGCACGTGTAGACCTAGTGTGTATACGATGTACATGCGTCATTTACCGGGTCCAGACTATCGAGTTGATCCATTAATTTCGGTGCCTCGGTCTACGTCATGAACAGCGCCCTCAATTTGAATCTCAACAGATTCCAAAAAGGGGGGGGGGTCAATTTTTGGGCGGCAAATAATCACACTAAAACCTAACTTGAACCAGTTTGGCTTTTAATTCACATTTAATACATATAAATGAATTTATTTATGAAATAAAATGTGATCCGGCCAGTTTGAGAAGCATGTTTCCTTTAATAATCCACTCTTTTCCTGAACCTTTTTCCATCTGTTTGGTTTTTCAGAATAGTACTTCCCAAAACTAAACGGAGTTTCCCGTTGTCATAAATGGGATGTCTATACACACACAGAGATTTAACTGTCACACTATTTCCTGAAGACGAATTTTCTCACAAATTTGTAGAGTACTGTTTCGTCTGATTTATGCCATATTTCATATGGGTCATTCTATAAATTTGGGTCCAATTTTGATGTCCCTGTTACATCTGAAATAGATTTTGCAATTCAGGACACGCTCTTTAAAACCCTCCCTCTCCAGGTTCCAAATTGGAGCCAACTACCCTATCTATCAAAACCTATCGAGTGACAGGTTGAGACACACAAGCTGTGGGAGAGGAGAGGATTTGGTTTTTCGATAGGTTGTGATACATGTAGTTATAATACAATGTAGTAGGAGGGTTAATGCCTTCTATCTCCGAGAGTGATTATGTAAAGCAAAGTTTCTGCCAAACAAGTAAAAAATACATAATTATGTACATGTAGTGTCAAGGATAAATTACACAGGTCAAGTGTAACGGGGACACCAAAACATGTCACACTTTCGACCCCCCCCCCCCCCCCCCCCCCTCCCCAATTTATGGAATGATCCGACATGCTCATTTCCCTGGTTACAGTATTAAAATAAGTACAGTGACAATAGAGGAAAAAAAACCCCAGATAATTAGGAAGAAAGTTCCTTGCTATTTCTTTTATGGAAGTTGCCCAATGCAAGGCTAAAAGCCAACTCTAGGTAAGGGAGGACACCAATATTATTCTTCCCGTTCCCACGCGTGCGGACGGGAAGGAATGCCCCATTGTTCTTAATCTCCCCGTTCTCCTGCGTGCACGCGTTCCTGATTTACATTTATAAATACAATAGCGCGGTCACGGTGCGTGATGAGCTGCCATTGTGTGAACACCTTGGCCCCACTGAACGGCGGTATGTGCCAAGAAGTATCCGTTGTACATAGAAGTATGTTCATAATTGAGGCCGACAGTGTAGAGAAATGTTGCTAAAGAAGAATTCGTTGTACAGTTTAATACAACACGATCGTCTTAAACATGTTTTCATTTCTTTTGCAGGTACATCAAGGTGAAGAGGCATCTGTATTAAGCTTGGAAATGAATTTATTTTATTTTTTTTGCCGGGGGACTTTTAAACATGTGGGTGGCAGAAACATATTCGAGTCGGCATGTGAACTCGGCACAAATGTGAATTCCAGAGGAAAATCCCGCTGCATCGTTGATTGTTTCCCCATATTTTTTTGTGTGCCGATGGCCCCGGAACTGTCGTCAAATATAAATGCATAATTCATATCAATAAGTGTTGCTTTATGGTGTAGAGAACAAGACTAGAACAAAAACTGCCCATGCCAAAAATGGCTGAGGAATTTCAGCGATATTTCCTGTAAACATCGAAAAAAAAATATTTCTTTCTGATTGGCGGGAACTTTTTAATGGTATTTTGTTTTGAATCAACAAGCTGGTGCAATTGTTTCGACGACTAACCAATGAGGATTTCGGGTAAAATAAGAATTTGAAGGGATGTTGGACAAGAGAATCGAACATGTTTACAGTGGTTTTAGAACTTCTGATGCTCTATTTTCCAATGGATCGGTTTCATTTTGGGCTTTTTTCACCAAATTTTTCACAAGTAAATATTAAAAAACAAATCCAGGCGGCCCCCAATAAGAAGTATGTTATATTTCTCATTTCGCCTTATTGCTTACCACTTTTTACGCCTGACTTGCGTTCGTTGTTTTTAATACGATTTTTACACCTCTTGTGTTTATTCCTGTTGCCTAAATATATTTTTTCAGAGTACAGAAATAAAAGTAACATTGAAATGAATATATGGGCATTGGATTAAAATCTTATTAATAGTCTAATGGATTCTGTCTGGAACATTTAGGACCAACGAAATATCTACATTGCCTAAAAGTTTAGGCGTTTCAAAATCAATTGAGGCATTCTTCAGAAAAAAATCTTTCTGTCAATCAGTAAAGCAATAATCAGAACATACTTACAGTCGACGCATGAATATGGCTTCGAAAAAAAGTCGCACTGTGTTAAAAAATGTAATCTTGGTTTGCTTTCACTGTGTAATAATGAGATTTTAGATTATTTCTAAACTGCCAACTTTCTACTACATGTAACCCTTTTTATCCCCTCCCCCACACCTCCCCCCCCCCCCCCCCCACACCTCCCCCCCCCCCCCCCACACCTCCCCCGTGCTCTTCAGTAGCTGATAGTCAAACTCTTTGACGGTTCTTAATGATTTGTATTACATAAACCACAAATGTGTTATTCTTACAAGGGACCGCCGGTTGGAAACTTTCCATTCCTCCATTTTGAGCTACATGTACAGGCAAAAATCCATCGAGGGTCGCAATTTTTGATTTTCATTTTGTTGCTTAAAATGCTAGTTTCAGGCTTGCAACTTTTCCTCGGATCAGCTGATTTCCTCGTTTTTCACTTCACACTTATGCCATTGAAAATTGAAAAACACTGTACAAAGACTTGTAAAGATGAAATTTTTCTCGTTTTTTGTAAAAATCCACATTGCATACCTTTAGTTTATGTCAAATAAAATCATACTGTTTTAATTTTTGTTATTTTAGTTCAATAAAATGTAAAAAAAAGAGGAGATTTTAGTAACGTAGTGTGTACATGTAACTCACTGATAATCACCGGAATTTGTGTTTCGGTTTCTTCATAAGATTTGTTATTTTTTTTATTCGTGTACATCTCCATTTTGAATGCAATCATAACAAACTTGGTATCAATTTAAAGCTTGTGATCTAAATTCTTCATTGATTGGCCAATGTGACCGATTTTTCCACAAATAAACCAATGAGAGACACTTTTAGGAGTTACCAAGGCTACCCCCTAATCGTGAGCCGTTCAGCGGAAATGAAGGATAAACTTTATCGTTTGATTTCTACAACAGTGCAGGATCATCTAATAAAACTAAATTATCATAACTGTTTTAATAAATTAATACTGCTCCGATTTTAATAATTCTTTCATCATTTTAAAGCTTTTAACCCTAACTCTCCATGGCATGTTTGCTAGAACCCTGCCAGACGCATCAGATTGCATACCTTGTCACATTGACTTGTGTGGAGAGTCCAGCAAAGTGGAGCTGTCAGCACAGATGCACTGTGCTGCGTCTGGCAGGGTTAGGGATAATGTGCTCTTTTGGTATATAAATCTAGAAATTAATTTTTGCGATGAGAGACCGCTCTCTATTGAGAGCGCCACAAAACAGGTTCCTTAAACCCAGATGTGCATATATACATGTATTCAAGAAACTTACATGTAGAGGCTGAATAGACATACCCTTTTTCTGCATCCAGTTGATCTTAGAAATTAGTGACAAATGTGTTCACTAAAAAAATCCTTTGCAAGAGCAAGAGGTAAGTTACAAAAGACATGCAAAATAGGCACAGACTTTTGAACCAATCACGGCAGAGTATTGACTGTAGACCCCGCCCCCTTGTACCGCTCATCCAATCACAGTCCATTTGTGTCACTCACTGCTGCTGCATGAAGTCACTGGTGATGACAAACTACATGTACTAGCACAAATTGTGCTGTGCATGCTGACATTACAGTTGGGCTGTGCTTGGAAGTGGTACGGACATGTAACATGTACATGTATGCCGGTCTGTCTTTGATGTTTGTGTAGAACTCCCGGGTTTTACTGCTCAGTGAGTTTCTATTTGTCAGATTCTCCACCACACATTTAATAATCTTTGAAGTTGGTAAGTTTTTATTTTTCATGACATTTAAATCTGATGTACATTGTAATTCCTTTGATTTCAAAGACTTGTATTTTTTCTTTCTTTTTTTTTTTAAATTTGATTGTGGTTGTCTGAACACTTTCTTGGTTACTGAACAAATTCTGCATATTCTGAGAAAACTGAGATTTATATTTTCATTCTAGTTATTACTCTTTCGTGGGTTGCTAAACATTTCAGGTTACTCTACAAAACATGAAATTAATTTCTGGTTACAGGACAAATTCCTGTAGAGTTTGCAAAATGATAAAAACAGACTTCCATTGTATTTTCATTTACTGGATGTCCGTGTTGCTCACAAATCGGTTTTGGGTTTTTTCTGACAAATTTTCAAACTAAAAAAATTTTTCAAACTGTATGTCTTTTTTTAATGAAAAACATACTTTTTGTCCATTTTTAGGATTCCCTCCTCAAAAAGGCTTATAATATATTCTGGGTTTCTAGTGGGTTGCTTTAATGATGTAGCCCAAAAAATATCTGCCCTGCAGAAATTGAATTATTGTTGGGCCACCAATAATTTGAAACTCGCAAAGTTATCGATAAATAAATGGTTTTCAAAGTGAACAAAGAAACTGGCAAGAGCGGGATTCGAACCTGCGACCTCCGGGTTACCGTACCGGTGCTCTACCAACTGAGCTATCTTGCCCTATGTTGGCGGTCTCCCAAAATGTCAGTATCTTTGTTCGGGTGGGCGAACAAAGATACCCGAACAAAGATACTGACAATTTGGGAGACCGCCAACATAGGGCAAGATAGCTCAGTTGGTAGAGCGCCGGTACGGTAACCCGGAGGTCGCAGGTTCGAATCCCGCTCCTGCCAGTTTCTTTGTTCGCTTTGAAAATGTATTCAAATTTACCTAGTCAGTTTCCCTTGTGGATTGTTTGACGATAAATAAATGGGACAGATTTTTTTCCGTTCGATACCTCTTGTACATGTATGTAAAAGTGAAGAACTTTTGTATTTCTAGAAAAAAAGGACAACAAAAATATTTGTCTGGGTGAAACTCAAAAAGAGCATCGGGCAGTACATCTTGAAATGACTAAGTAAATAAATAGGTTTGTGGTTTTCTTTATAAGCCATTGAAGAATTATTGGTCATGCTAAATTTATGCGATCAATCTTGTTCATATTAAAGGACGAAGAATAAATGGAGCAGGTGTGTGTGTATTCCAGCAATTTCATCCGTAGATTGTCCATCGTACGTTTCAATTCATCCTGAAGGATTGTCAGTATATCCTGAATTTAACCATCACGTTTTCCAGACTCGCCTTGTTTCTCATTAATTAAGCAAGCAGTGTGACCGGGCCACAATTTACGAGCTTTGTGGAGCTAATCCACCAACGACGCAATCAATTCAGGAAGAATTTGGCATCCTAAGATTGTAGGTCATGAAACAATTCAGAATGCTATGATTGAATTCCCTTGGCTGTTTTGCAGAAGCGTGCTCAATTTAGATATTGAAATAAACCACCTGCGGTTGTTTTCACAATCTTTGTGCTGTAGACTTTGCAGTCCAGTATTGTAGAAACATGTACCTGGGCTCTATTTCATAAAAAGTTATTCCTATCTTGGACTTAGGAAGTGCTGGATTCTTCTTTTAGTCCAAGATAGGAATATTCCCATAATTTTTTTTAAATAGAGCCGTGGACAATTAATACATCTTTGTGCACATCTTTTCGGTACCAAAAAAAATAAAATGAGAAGCTGTTTTTGGTACAGTGTTAAAAGTTTGGGAAAATGAGCATTTATTTTTTGGAGAAAAGTACAATCAGACTTGACATACCTCGTACATGTACAGATGTCACAACAGTCACAAATAGACAAAATGATGTACATTGTACACGTACATTTGTACACGGGTCATTCTATAAATTTGGGGTCCAAAAGTGTGACTTTTTTGGTTGTGTAATTTCCCATCAAGTATCATTAGAATTGACTTCACACTATTTTGTACTTGTTTGGCAGGTACTTTGCTTTACACAATCACTCGTTTAGATAGAAGGCGTTAAAGAATGTGTCTGGAATTGCAAAATCTTATACATGTTACTATGTACATGTAACAGGGACACCAAAAATGTCACACTTTTAGACACCACATGTATGGAATGACCCACATGTATGTGGCTGTGCACATTGTATATTTCCATTGGAATGGATTTGAAGTGAAATGATTTTTAAGACCATCTCATTCTAAAATTGTCAGGGTTGACTTGTCAGACATTAAGTAATCAACAGTATTGAAACCCACTTGTGGCTGGATCCTCAATGAGCTGTGTTTGTCTGTAGATCAAGATTTTAGTTTTACCTACAGAAATGTTCTTGTCTTCTTCGATGATACCAGGAAGGAAGGAACAACTTTTTGTTTAAAGCTATTACTGTACTGCGTTTAACCCTCCTACACAATGTACATGTACATGTATGTACCGTGCAGTTGCCATAGAATTGTCAGACCTTTCAAAACCTTTCAAATTTGCTGGACTGAAGGGTTTTGAAAGGTGAGAAAACTGTCTGATAAAAGGGACCTATGAAAGGTTTTGAAAGGTGAAACAACTCTCTGAACAAACTGGTGTGAGGTATATCAAGGGGGAAATTATACTGGCAAATGTACTGGGAGTAACTCTACCTTTCAAAACTTTCAAAACATTTCAAAAGGTTTTGAAAGGTCGAACCATTTATGCATAGCAACTGTACTGATATTTGGTTGAGCAATAGCTCCACCTTTCCATTCCTTGTGAAAGGTTTTGGAGGGTCTGGCCATTTTCTGATAGACTTCCCATACCTTTATCATAGGGGTATACCATAGCCCAATTTTTATATACCTTTCAAAGGGTATTAAAAGGTGTGGTAGTGCAGTAGCAACAAATTCTGGAGTGTTTTAAAAGGTTCATAATTATTTGTTTGCCATCTTGCCAGTAAGCAGATTTTGAAAGGTTTTGAAAGGTCAAACCACAGGAGAGTTAATATATTGATAATAAATTCTGTAGTGTAGGCCTACATGTACATGTATGTACTTTGGTGGGTGAAAACACTAATTACATGTACAATGTATGTTTACATACATGTACCTGCACTGTCTCCGAGGACAAGAGAAGAAAGGAAACAAAAAGAAACCTTTCAGTCCTCGAACAGTCTTTTGTTGAAATCGGTCCTCGAACGAATAGAAAACACAAAGCATTGTCCTAGGACGTATTGGGGAAGTACGACTGTATACGTGTACATGTACATATATACCGGTAGTACAATTGAGAGTTTCACATTTTCAGTAATGTGTATATCCAAGGATGTTTTGTTAAAATGCTCTTTGTTGGGTATGACAAAGTACTGTTTTGATTACTTAAAAAGGAATATGGAAGGAATAATACTATTCCGGAAGACGATGTAAAGCTTGTATTTTGATAATTCTTGTAATTGACTGGTATAGAATTTGTTCCTTGTATAATTGCTGCTTTAGTCTGTTCTACGGATATTTTCATGGTAAATGTTCCACGGTAAATGTTCCAGTTAGAGTGTTTGAGCTTGAAACTCGGCTCTCCGCCTGTTCCTACCAATATACATTGTACTCTAGCTGTACCAAAAAGTGGAACAAAAAGCTATGCCAATAGCTTTTCCCTCGTTCTGTATCTCTGTGGAATTCTTTGCCTGTGTTTTCCTTCATCTTACGATCTTTCCTGCTTCAAGAGGAATATTAATTCCTACCTCTTGTATTTTCTATTTCTTTTTCTTTTTGTAGTTCTGTATTTGTGAGGCAAGCTTGTTTAAAAAAAAATACTAATAATAAAATTCCCACTAATTCTTTCCTAAGTTTCTTATTTTCTTCGATATCATATCATTCATTAACCCTAACTCCCTAAGCATTTTTACTGGAAACCTTCCTCAACCCGTCAAATTCCAACACCATGTTTGACTGTTGCTGGTTAACAATACCCAACCCGTCAAACTACAACAGCCCACTTCCCATAACAGTACACAACCCGTCAAACTCAAACACCCCCTTTTTTAGCTGTTGGGTTTTGATTGAGTGGGTACACTTGGCCAAATGCACAGCATGAATAATGTGGACATACAGTACCCATCCCGTCAAAATCCAACAACTGTATTCATGTGCAAAATATTCAAGCCCTAACTATGCAACATACATTATTGTTGATTCCATTGTTTGTTCTACCTCCGTACCCCATTGTTCAGTGCATGTCAAACTAAACATACAGCCACACACACATCCCAACACCAGAGCTCTATGTAGCCATTGCTCGAACCAACCTTCCCCGATCAGTCAAAACCCAACACTGTTACTGTGCAGCTACAGTACCCATCCCGTCAAAATCCAACAAAATCCAACACCACATCAAAAGTACACAGTACCTAACCTGTCAAATTCCAACGAAACCTAGTGTTGGAGTTTGGCTGGATGGGGATTGTTAGAGTTAACCCTTGCTCCCTACATCATTTTTCCTACACATAACCTGAATCCTCCAATATCCTCTGATTTCAAAGTGTTAAAGCTGCATATAATTAAACTGAATCCAGAATCCTCTGGTGGGGACCACTGCCTGAACCCTCTAAAATCCTCCAGTGGGTTTGGTAAACACCTCACTCAGTAGCTTCAATCCTCCGAAATCATGATCAGATTGGGCCTGATGACCTGGTTCCTCCAGGCTATAGCCGCGGTTTGAAAAAGACCACCTGGCTGGTTGTTGTCTATATGCGCATTCCTGTGCGTACTCATTCCATTCGTGTTTCAACTATATTGTTCTTGCATCATGGGAGTGTAATGAATAGATGGAGCTTTTTCAAACAAAGCTTTCATTCACACGAAAGGGGGCTCCAAGTGCGATGAATACAATGTAGGACTACTCTCATCTTTATGCAGTGTGGTGCCTATTGTTTGCATTTACACTTGGCTGCACAGCCCATTCTGGGCATACCAGTCCCCCCCCCTCCCCCCCCCCCCCCTTCAATTATAGCTGGACACAAGGTGTTAAATTGTTGGCAAGTACGTGTACATGTACAGGAATAGCAGTTTTGTTTCCAATCTCACATCATCCGACAATGTACTTCTCTTTCAGAACTACAGGTTGCGCACAGTGCCTTCCCACCACACAGTGTTTCTTAGGTGCATCGTCGTCATGACAACCACCAGGTTTTTGTTCCTCCTGGTGCTCATCCTTCAACTCATCAGCAATCTGCATGCTGGTTGGCATGCCAATGCAGACCGGTCCCGGCAGTACTGCATCGTTGGGGCAGGCCCTTCCGGTCTGCAAATGGGCTTCTTTCTAGATCGGGCCGGCCGAGACTATGTCATCTTTGAGAGGGCAAACATGAGCGGTGCGTTCTTCACCACCTACCCGAGACACCGCAAGCTGATCAGCATCAATAAGAGACACACGGGCAAGACGAACAAGGAGTTCAACTTGCGGCATGATTGGAACTCGCTGCTCAGCGATGACGAAAGCTTGCAGATGAAGTAAGTCATCATTTCAACCTCTTCCTTCAGTGTTCCCACCGCATCCTGGAAATCAGGCAAAACCTGAAAAATGAGTTTCGTTTTTTTTCCAGTCAGGGAAAAGTCAGGGAATTTGAGAAAAAATGCCTCAAATCAGGGAAAAGTCAGGGAATTTGATTGTCCCAAAAGAGAAAGTGGTCAGTCTGTTATATTTTGTCTCATGGTCGAACAGCGTATCTATTGGATGATTGCTATGATGGCTTTTTATTGTGGAAATCCCTCTTTATCTCTCTTTAGCCAGGTGGCTGTGGTGCATGACCTAAAACCTCTAACATTGAAGACGTGTTAAACTGGATATAGGTCGAAATAATTATCCTGGAATTTTGAAAATTCATCATGGAAAAATCAGGGAATTTTGTTTTCATGAAATGGTGGGAACGCTGTCCTTGCATTGTACCATCTCTCAAGTCTTACGTTTTTCCCCAGTGGAGAATTGTACAACTCTAGTGCATTCAAATGTTTCAATTCATATGAAAAATGTAATTCATGAGGTGCGGAAGACACCTGTTCAGAACATTTATGAAGAAACACTCACATACCTGTCAGAAACTGCAAACGTGACCCTGTAATCTGACCCAACCTAGCAAAGTCGGTTGGAGGTTTCCAGAGCTACTTTTGAGTTACGGGAGTTTTAAACATACACCTCATGCATAGCTGCCATCTTCGAGGCTAATTTCTCCGTTACCTTAGACAGGCATGGGTAAACCTTTTTATTAACAGAATTTGAATGACAAAATATGCCTCAAAGATGTCTGCTACGCATAAGGTCTATAGAAATTAGCAGAAACTTTATCACCAGATATTATGGGGGTAGGTGAATACAGAGGTGAGCTGGGGTCAATTTTATGGCGATGCTAAGCACACAAATTTGCTTAGCACTAAAAAGTCTTGCTTAGTTAAAACGGGTCACCAGCCAAAAGGCCATGGGATTTTCATGCTAAGCAAACAACAGCTGAATGCCAGCCACAAGCGATACACTTCACATCAACATTTGGTTGGTAATCCTGTATTTTTACCAAGGAAGACTTTTTATGCCAAGCAAATTTATGTGCTTAGCATCGCCGCGAAATTGGCCTCTCTGGTCTCATCAACAGTGGAAGTTACCCTGCCTGGGTCTATAGGTCTGAAAATTGGGATAATACTTTGGTAGATCTATTGGAGATTTATTCTCTATTTAGATTTGTGCCCAAGAAAACCGTAAGGGTGGTGAGGTTGGCAATTCAAAATGTCACCAACCCAACCAACTCTGTTCGTAACCCCTTAATTACCTACATGTACATTGTACGTGTATAGTGGCTTTTAGCCTTGTATGAGGAGATTTAAAAAAAAAGAATGTATTTCAAAGTTGAAAAGCTAAATGTGCTCTCTCTCTAATGCAAGCAATAATCAAGCAATTGAAAAGAAAAGTTAAGACCAATTTTGTGGGATCCAGCCACAAATACCAGCACTGATCTCAGCTAAGAACAAGACAAGAACTGACGTGGCAATATTCCTTTAAAAAATACTTTTGTATGAACAAACAATTATGACCTAGAAAGCTGTGATAGCTCACTTTATAAGGCTCAGTGTTAATGCCTTAACTAGTACATTCAGCCCAGTGAGGTTTTCTAGCATTGCTTGTACATGTACGTTGTCAGTCATAGTCCTACTGTCTCTCAATCGTGTCGTTCAGACAGAGGGCTAACTCTTGAGATATAGTCTCGAAGCTGGCTAGCTCCATCTAAAAGAGTTGTCGTTGGAATTCAACTTAGCTCCCTTTTTTAGCCAGCTCCAGGGCTAGTCGGCTCCAGGGCTAGTCAGCTTTGGGCTAGCCCTGAAAATGTGTGGGGCTAGCCCCACTTTCAGCTCAGCGGGACTTCTTTTTACGACCTACATGTAGCTCTCTGCTGTAATTTGTCGTTTGGATGCAACAGACCTAGCCCAACAGTCAGTCACCCCATGTATGAACACATATTACGTAACATATTTGGAGATCTTTTAGCTCCACTGCAACTCTAGCTCCGGAGCTAACCATCATTGTATGAACGTGAGCACATTTTATATTTTATCACTAGCTCTGCAGAACCCCCGTTGAGTTCATTAATTGGAAAAGAGCTAGCTCGAAAGCTGCATTCCATCTGAACATACCCAACTGGACTTGACAGTATTCGGTGACTTGTTACAACTCTGTTCTTTATCAGATACTACTCTAAAGATTTCTTTCCGCATGCGGACACCTATGTGCGATACCTGAATGACTACGCAGAGAAACTAAAACTCAACATCAAGTACAACACCAACATCCAAAGTATTACTCGCTCCAAGGAATCTGGGCTGTTCACATTTATGGACCAACACGGCCATGATTATACCTGCAGGTAAGGTGCTTCAGACAAACAAAATGAAAACTCTCTAGGGTGTCTGGAAAAATCATATTAAAATTGGAGGATTCAGGACTGTTATGGTTGATACAGGGCTGTGTACTGGTTGTGAATTTATTTGTTCACCAATTCAATTTCACAAGCGTATAATTTTACGTCCGAGTACACATGTAATTTTGCTTCGAAATTTATGTATTTTGAAAGCCAAGTTGTAAAGTTTTACCTACATGTTTAACAAGAACCCCGTTTGATATTGAAATTGAGTGTGTGTATTTTTTGGCACAGCTTCCCCGAATGACGTAGGTCACAAAGGAAATGATTTTGGTTAACCCTAACAGTCCTGAATCCTCCAATTTTAATATGATTTTCCACACACCCAAGGGTTCCGTAGTTATAGTGAAATACATTAGGAGGTTATTTGGGACAAATTTTTTTTTGGGGGGGGGGTACATATAGATTTAGTGGTTGTTTAAAGGAATTAGGAAGTGAAGCAGATTTGTTTGGGTAATTGCGAACATCACGATGAAACAACAGTAAAGTACATCATGAAATACACTTCATTGTCGCATTTGCGTGAAGTATGAACTGGCCTGAAAACTGTTTGGTTTGAATGCGTTTTGTACTTTCATAGATTATTTTTCTAGGTTTTTTTTTTTAATTCTGGAGTGAGGATACCTCTTTTGCCGAGGACTTATTTTGCATTCATGGGCAGTATTTGTCTCAGCTCCTCATGCAAGTCCAACCTTGCACATTTCATCAGTCATTGGTGACATTTTGAGAAGAGATGGTTGTCGTCCGGACTAGGGGTGTAAATTGATTGATTGGAATCGTGGTCTGGTTTCATCCAATTTGTATAAACCCGATGTGCATGTACAGTCACATGCATCAGCTGCTAAATTGCACCCGCTGCTGAACTGCGTTCATTACCAAATCAATAAAAAATGAATAGGTATTCTAAAAGGCTGAAATTCGACCACATTTAATCCGTTTTTGCAAAAGCAATGGATTTTTTTCCCCCCCTCATAAAAGATTTGGGTTCGTCACAATCAGATCGCCTACCCTTTCCAATGTTCGTAACGGAGCAAACAGGTTAAACATGCACGACTGCCTCTCACACTTGTAGTGTCGTCACGCTGCAGAAATTAGGTTGTAGATTATGACATTTTTAGTGTTCGGGGCAGGGCCTGAGGAACTCGTGTTCCGAGCAAGAACGTGTAATGAAAAATCAATTTCCGGATGGCTGCGCCACATACAAGATGGCATTAATGCTAAAGCATTGAAGGTGACAGGTTTGGAACTGAGGACGTTGTCAACGTTTGGGCTGTTTCCGTCTCGGTTGTTTTTTTTCTCATCTTGTCACCATATATAAGCACTCAAAATGGATTGAAATCCACAGTGTGAGTTACATTTATTTTTCCTTGAACATGAATTTTTGACGCGGGATGAGTTTATGGCACCGTAAAGGGCTGTTTGTCTCTGCTCTGCAAATTCAGTTCAATTTCAACTACAGTACATGAACAAAGTCAAATGAACAAAGTCACTGATTGTGATGCCTACAACATTAAACGGGCTAAGATTATTGCTTAAAATTCAGTTCTTGAAAAATCTGGTACTGGCTAGACTATCCACATCAAGGATGTTTTGGACCTCAGAATTGTATTCCTTCAAAACTAGAAAATGTATACATGTAGTTACATTTGTAATAGAAGATGGGATGGAATGGCAAGGGTGTTACTTCATCAACTCTTGTCATTCTCATAAAATAGGCCTATGAAGTTCCTTGTTATGCAGAAGTGACATTTGGCCATTGCATAAGAGAAATAGAAAGAATTTCTATCCATAATTCATCAGTTCCCAATGTAATTTATAGCTTTGTGTGATTTTAGTTTGGGGGCAAATTAAGAGGTATATATATTTTTTTGGCCACCTTCAACACGAAGAGCATCATAAAAAATAGATTTTCATCATCAACCTAATATAGTTGTATTCAGATTTTACAAAAATATGGGGAAACAAAAATCAACTTTTTTAAAACCAAAAACCATCGTCTCGATAATTGATATGTTCTCTGCCTGCCTTTCAAATCACTCGATCCCCGGCTCGTGCTTCTGTTTTCTTGTCTCAAATACGAAATAGAAATGTGTGTTTTTTTCACTCTTCGCATCGTCTTTCATGTGGGCAGTTGTGCTTCGCTTGTACCGGAAATTGAACCCTGTCTTGCGTACAGTGTACATGTATTTTTCCTCCGGCAAAAAAAAACTGAAATCCAAGTTATCTATGTCTAGGTTGAAGGAACTGTGAGTCACCTCATCTTCAAAGTGCAGACATTTATTTGTGTTTGGCAACACGAGAATTTTAACATGTATGTTTGAAGCTGTGTATTGTCTTCAGGTTAAGATAATTTACAAGACGTCTGTTTATTATTGAAGAGGTCGTTAAAACAGAATTGGATTCAGTTCAACGTATTTCTTCACTATGTATTGGGAAATATATAGAAAAACACATATTTGTTATTGTAATTAATAAATTGAGCTGCTATTGGTAAACTGGAAAAAGTATTAAATTTTTTAACATTTGACACTTAAAAATGAACACATTTTTCATTCAAATTAAACCCATTTTCTTGCCCACTAAGGGCTGAATTAGCACAGAGGAAATTTCATGAAAGTTTCATACATGTACATGTACATATGTATAACTTTAGGAAAAGGTAAAGCGGTGTTCATTGTTTCCTTGTAAAGCAAGGATTTGTCGTAAAATCAACACGAAGGAGAAGTGATGATTGCAATTTTGTGATTCAGTATAAATAACGCTAACTGTATGGTTACAATTTGACATACATGCATACACATACACGTACATGTACATCCTGTCGTTTTTTCCTATATACTACTGAGGACAATGCTTTGTGTTTTCTATTGTTCCTTTACTTTAAAAAACTCCCATAGACTAAGCATGTATTTTTACGTCCGAGGACCCGATTTTAACAAAAGACCGACTCCTGAGGACAAGAAAGATTTCTTTGTAATTTCTTTTTCCTCTTGTCCTCGATGTGTACAATGTACACGTACATGTAGATGTTAGTACCTCAGTGTTCTCTTGTTTTGTTTTTTGTTTTGTTGTTGTTTTTTTTTAAAGAAAAAAGTATAACACGTATCTAAATGTAAAGAAGTGTAAGGATTACGCAGAAATGTCACTAAGTTTTTAACCCTAACCCCTTAGACCCTTTTTGCTAGGGACCATCCTCAATCCTCCAAAATCATCCGATTGCCCTGCCCCAAAAAATACATTCATCCTCAATCCTCCAAAATCCTCCGCTTGAAACACGATTCATCCTCAATCCTCCAAAATCCTCTTTTTCTTAAAATATTCATCTTCAATCCTCCAAAATCCTCCTTGCTTGAAACACCATTTATCCTCATTCCTCCAAAATCCTCTTCTTAAAATGTCATTCATCCTCAATCCTCTAAAATCCTCCAAAACTGCAAGGAGGATTTTGGAGGATTGAGGTGGGTTAGGGTTAAGGTTAATACCATATACTTGTATTCTACATTTGTACACTACCTGTACACGTACATTGTAAATGATATGTACTTTGTTGTAACAATTACCTTGCTCTATGGTTGTAATGACTACGGGAGTACATCTTCATATCTGAAGGGCTCTCCGAGGGTGCCCAATTATCTCTTGTCAGCTTTCGTCATCAGTAAACTGCCCCCATCTGGCCCCTCATTATTGGTTCTCCTTTGGCTATTATCGTTTCTCCCCTCGGAACCTGCCCCGGCATTGCATCATTACTCCGAGTCCCTAGGCGTCTATCCAGCTTACATGTATATGACCACGTTCTCGTCTTTTTTTAAGAAGTTGTGTCTGCGCCACAGCTGGCCGAATAGCCAACAAGCAATTGATAAACCGGCCCTTAGTGTCAGAAGAGATTTCTCCTAGCAGGAGATTAGTTTTGAAAATCTAATTTGTTTGATGTGTATAAAGACGTTTGTTTTGTTTTTTAGGATAGTGGCAGAGAATTTCTGAGGATTTTTAATGTTACATTTGTGTGTATATATACATTTGTAAAATGATTTCCAGGTGCATTCTTTATTAGAGAAGGGTCTTTAACCCGGACCCCGGCCTTCAATGTTTTCTCAATTTCCAACAAAACTGAAATGAGAAGCCTGCTAAATACAACAAAATCCAACAGCAAATTTGGTTGGATTCTGCCGTGCACTGCTTACAGCTATGCCCCAAATTATTCATACCCATGCCAAATTTGGGGTATTGCGAATCATAAGTTATTTATTATTTCTACTTTTATGCTAATGATGTGAAACCAAAATACATGTAGATTTGTACATGCCAACTAAAAGTCATTAAGTAAAGCCTGAGTTTGGCCAATCCAGCTTTTTTTTATGAGAGCAAACTACCAGATGTTTCATAGGGTATATGAATAATTTGGGGCATAACTGTATATTGTATACACCCACCAGCCTTGGCATTTTTGCAGCTACCCTGCTGAATCCAAAAAATTACAACAGGTATTTGTTTGTAGGAGCCCTGCCAAATCCAACAAAATCCAACTGAAATGTTTACTAATGTAGATGTCTGCTAATTCCACCCTCCTAAATGGGACAAAATGTATAGCTTCCACCCGGTTAAATACGACAAAATCCAACAGGTATATATTTACACAAGACATGTGTTCATGTAGGTGATGCCCTGCCTATTGTGTTGACTGCTTTAAATCCAACAAATTACAACAGTTTTTGACCATTAATGGATTTTGTTGGATTTAGCAGGGTTAGGGTTCAGTAAAGTTTTGTCACTTTTGTTTGTGTCTATTATATGCCACGAGGCTACTTTGACCTCTCACTGCTTTCAAAGTATTCGATCAAGCTGAATCAAACCAGCCATACAACAACCTTGGGGTAAGGGGTACTCGAAAATGGAAAGAAAAATTCAACCCATTCATTCACCTTTTGAACACATGTGTTTTGTTGGTCGTCACCCACCTTACAAAAAGGAGGACATGGAAAATTTGCCTGCAATTTTGTTGTTAAAGTCTCCTCAAACTGTACTCTGCAACACAGAAGTAACGTTGTTTTACCTTTCAGTCAACCCATAGCTAGATATAAAAACCCATTTTGAATCAAATCAGTGTGTATTAGATGCAAGGGACATGAGATTACAGGGAGGTACCGTCACTCACGTTACGTCACTCACGTTACTTCACTCACGTTACTTCCTCTTCGTGGTTTTTAACACAGCATAAAATCTGAATTTGATGTACTGCAACATAATGAAACTCTTTTCTTGTAATATGAACCTTTCTCTCTGCCTTAAACACAACAATTCTCAATAACACTCGCATTTTGCATGTTAAAACAAGGTGCCAAAATGACTAACAAAAATCCATGATTTTAGCCAAACAACAGGTTTTTGGACCCAATTTTTTTACTACATTCCATCTCATTGGCACACCACTTAAATAGATCTTGTTGTCCCCTTGAATTTGACACCACATATGATGTCGTGATGCTTGTAATTTTGGAAGATTTAATACATTTTCTACTTTCCAGCCTTGTCCACTTTTGCGTGGATTTGCCCACTTGTCCTTTTTTGTAGTACGGTAACTAGCTGATTGTGGTGCAAGGCCACACCTCTGAGATCATTTGAAAAGAGGGAAGTGCACATAAGGCCAAATAAAAAAATCCACGTTTAGCGTCCCCGCCCGCTTCCTTTTTTGAAGCCGCCTGCTTTTTTTGTTTTTTTTTTTTAAATGAAAAAACACGAAAAAAAATGAAGAATATTTGATCTTTTTCGAAAAAAAAAAAAAATCCCAAAACAAAAAGTCGTATTTTTAGACTCTAGCATCACCTTGTGTATGCTGGCGGCCATCTTGAAAAATAGCCCAGCCGGACGTCTTGGAAAATGTGTCGAGCGGCCATTTTGAAGAAAAAAAAGAAAGAAAAACTAGACATCTGGTGCAGTGTTTGTGGACAAACACAGGGCTGTTTTGTTTTTTTGTGTAAAATTATGTGATTTAAATGAAATTTCAAAAATGAAAACAATCATAGAAAATTAGCCGATGACGTCATCATGACGTCACCATGACGTCACATACATTTTCATCTAACACATGCTGGCATAACTAAATACCACGTTTTAACTTAATGTGACTTGTACTTTTGTAGATATATGGTTTCCAAAAATGCCCCTTTAAGATGACGTCACGTGACATGTGATGACGTCATCATGACCTAAAAGTTCGGCGCACATTCTGAGCAGTTGGTGTAAGTATCTGCCTACGACTTGTCTAACGACTTGAAAAAAAGACTAGAGATCAACTCTTTATAGACAGCATGCCACATGAAAGCCATGGTTTCTGTCCTTCCCAGAATTCCTTTGTGTTATATTGAATTTGGTCACAATTTGTTAGATGCCTGTTATTTCTTAATACTTGAGTGAGCCACGATCACGAAATTGTTGAATTAGGTAGAGAAAAATTCAATGTATAAATTTTTAATCGGACCGACCCTTACATGCGTTAAAAAAAAAAATTGATGACGTCATTATGACGTCACACAATTTTCGCCTTTTAGGGCATATCTTTGAGACATACCAAAAGCTGTATCAAAAAGAATTTTGAAAATCTCTTGTTTTGTTTGCGAGATATATTGAAAAGAATGTTACGATTTCAAAATTTCAAAAATTCATAACAAATCACGTGATGACGTCATCATGACGTCATTTCAGATTTGGCATGCTGGTGGCAGTATCTACCTACCCACCAATTTTCATGACGATCGGACCTATCCTTATATGTGTTTTAAAAAAGCACATTTTTGATGATGTCATCATGACGTCACACATTTTTTTCCTTTTTAGGGCATATCTTTGAGACCTACCAAAGCTATAACAAAAAGAATTTTGAAAATATCTTGTTTTGTTTGCCAGATATATTTAAAAGAATGTTACGATTTTCAAAATTTCAAAAATTCATAACAAATCACGTGATGACGTCATCATGACGTCACTTTGGATTTTGCATTCTAGTGCCAGTATCTACCTACCCACCAATTTTCATGACGATCGGACCTATCCTTATATGTGTTTTAAAAAAGCACATTTTTGATGATGTCATCATGACGTCACACTTTTTTCCGTTTTAGGGCATATCTTTGAGACATACCAAAGCTATAACAAAAAGAATTTTGAAAATATCTTGTTTTGTTCGCTAGATATATTGAAAAGAATGTTACGATTTTAAAATTTCAAAAATTCATAAAAAATCACGTGATGACGTCATCATGACCAAAAAGTTCGGGACACATTCTGAGCAGTTTGTCTAAGTGTCTGCCAAGTTTAAAGGCAATCGGGTGCACCAAAGTAGCCAAAGTGCCAGTAAGAAAGAAAACGTGTACAAATGCTATGGGCAAAAAAGTCTGAAAAGGAAGCACAAAAAAAAAAAAAAAAAAACTAGATATAGTGTGTCTGTTTTAACAGAACACATGGCTTTTCCGTTTTTGTTTTTTGTTTGGTGAAAGATTGTTTTGCTGCGTGAGATGCAGTTTTTCTATAATACTAAAGTACGTTGTTTTACAGAATAAAAACAGTATTGAGTTTCGTAGGCCTATACTATAATGTCACTTAGAATATTGCCTACTAATGAGAAATTCGACTACCCACCAAGTTTCGTGACAATCCGACGGATCTACCAATTTATATGTGTCTATAAATTACGCCTTTAATAACGTCATTATGATGTTCCACATCAATCGCCTCTATTTTTTACATATTATTTATGACCTAACAAACTTATTTCAAAAAGAATTTCGAAAGTAGTTTGTTCTGTTGACGGGATATGGCTTACAGATTCAAAAACGTAACCATGTTAACATCATATTCAATTACCGGCCTTTCAACATACCAGGTTTCACCCTAATCGGTCCAACAACTGTCTAGATATGGCCCCTTTTAAAAACGCACCTTTAAGGTGACGTCACGTGACACATAATGACGTCACTTCGGAGTTTGCATTCTTGTGACAATATCTGTATACCCACCAATTTTCGTGACGATCGGATGTACCCTTATACGTGTTTCAAAAAAAGCACATTTTGTGATGACGTCCTCATGACAACACACATTTTTCACATTTATATACAATTATGTATGATCTAACAAACCTATTACAAAAAGAATTTCTAAATTAGCATGTTCTGTTGATGATATATGGCTTTAAGGTCCAAAAACTTAAACAATACTATAAAATCATATGATGACGTCATCATGACGTCACATCAATTTTCATCTATAACATGTTCACCTACCAGCCTACCACGTTTGATCTAATCAGACCTACGGTTCTCTAAATATAGGCCATTCAAAAATGCACATTTAAGATTATGTCATGTGACACGTGATGACGTCATCACTAGGGCACTTGTGAAAGCAAACATTCGGAATGTGGTCTTGTCATGTGTCCAGATTGCAGTCTGATCAATGACTGTCAAATTTTGGGAGTAGAAATATATTTAAAAACATTTGAAAAATCAGTTGATGACGTCATCATGACGTCACTTTGGATTATGTATGCTAGTGACAATATCTACCTACCCACCAATTTTCATGTCGTTATGTCAACATGACGTCACATACGTTTTTATCTAAAATACATGCCGGCTCATCTGCATGTCACAATTGAACACAATCACACGTACGGTGTGTATATATAGGACCTTCAAAATGCACTTTTTTGATGAGGTCATCGGGACGTCACATATTTTGCCCGACTTTGTGCACATAATACGCCATACTAAAGCTATTGCAAAAGGAATTGATTCAGACCGCAAGTTTCACAATAGGCACAAATAGACACAAAGGTATGCTTCCCTTCTCCAAATATCTTAACTGAGTGAATGATGTTGGGTAAATATTTTATTTTGCTTACTGAATTGATTCAATTTCGTTATTGGTTATGACCATCATCTTTACTTTTATGAAAGTCTGACATTTATCACAATATTTATCATCAGGGCTTTAGACACCATTTGAGAGAAGAACAACAATGTTACATATTTGTTTCAACAGAAAAATACATCAACTTTTGTTAGATTTGTTTGGCAAGGGGAACATGTAGTCCAACATAGCAACAAAATACAAATGATTGAATGAAATTCTCAATAATGTTTAATTCCACAATATGATGAGGCTATTATCGACACTTGCGGAGCCCGAGATGAAGATCAGCAATATATATATAATGTACGGCTTGCTACCCGATCAGTAAATTAATTTTCTTATTATCGCATCACGTCTCATTCCATGTGCTGTCCTCAACAGCCTCAAAAATACTCAAAAGAGGGCGCTCGACTAACCTAACGGTCCCGAACTGCACTCGTGCAGTTTAATACCGTTAGGTCAGTCTAGCGCCCTCTCTTAAGTATTTCTCCATTTGTGTAAAAACTTGGCACAACCTTTAATTTTGAGACTAATTGGGAATTGTTTGTGCAATACAAGGGAAGAAGGCTTTTGTTTTCTGTGAAATTAGTTGCTCTTGGCATTGTTTATTTCTGCCTCATTAGTTTTCACAAATTTTGCTGACATGAATCTTGAAATAACAGGTTGTATGTTTAGACACCTTTATCGAGGGGGGGGGGGGGGGGGTTGTTGTTATTTTCCAAGATTTTGCTATTCCTGACTGATTTTAATGGGGGTATTGTGGTAAATTATTTCCAAGTTTCTATTTCAAACATCAAACTCTTTACGTACAATGTGTATTGTACACGCACAAAGAAATAAAATATGCTGACAACGTGTGAGTTCAAATGATGCGACGTTATATGCACAGTGAGAAAACCTTTTTGAGATTGTGGTCTTATAACTGAAATATTATTTTTTCTACATGCTTACCTGAGCTGAATGTGGTTTTCTATGCGTGACTTCGCTGAAACTCCGTGCTAAAATGTTCTTTATCTCGCGTTCACAGCAAAGGAAGTGATGATAACAACATTCACGTGTAATATTAACAAATGTGTACAGTATTTCCGCAATCTTAAAGCACGTTATGGTCACTCGAGCGCAAATTTGGACACTTGCACCAAAAGCCCTGTGTAGAAAAAGTGTACGAAGTGTTGGAGTTGAGGAGGTTTTTGAACCGCGGTTTTGAAACAGGTTGCCAGGCCTGCTGCCCTCAGCATTGGTTTGTATACATGATCTAGCAATAGTAGTGTCCAAGTACGTGTGCGGCGTTTTCCTATTCATTAATTAAGTACGTCCGAAGACCCAACAAAACATCGGATTTCACCATTAAAACGACCACCAAAATACTAGATACGCCACTTGAGGAACAAGTGGAGTTCCATGATTAAGATAGAGGTACTAAGGTTCACCTACCATCCGGATAAAAAGTGAAATTTACCGTTCAATTCCGAGAGGCACATCGAGGAAAATCCATGCAGTCCGTACGCCATTGTATAATCATAGTGCAAGGAAATGGTATCCCTTGGCGCTCAAAGCTCCGTATACAAAGCACAGTTCCAAAAAGCACCGCAACAACACACAGGTTTACGCCAAACATGCACTGCTATATGATTTCGCTCGTACAGCGCAACTCCACACACAAGTTTACGTTGGATTGTAGGATAAATTAAGAACGTGCAACGTGACACCCATGGTTACACTGCCTTCCCAGAATTCCTTTGTTATCATATTGTTTTGGGGCTAAATATTGAAATGGGTATATTTTGACGCTGAAGAGAGCTATGATCATAGGAACTTGGAATTAGGTACACAAAAATACAGTGTATAAAACTTCTGAAGGTTTTTGTCATAAGAGATTGCTAAATATACCAAATTTTGACTTGAATTTAATTACCTCTAGATGACGTCATGATGACGTCATCATGACGTCACATCAATTTTTTATCTGTAACAAATCCTGGCACATCAGCATTAAGACTGCACCCAATCGGACTTACGGTTCTCTAGATATAGGACCTGAAAGTGTGCACCTTTAAGATGACATCACGTGACCCACGATGACGTCATCACAACTGTACTCGTCGAAGCAAACATTTGCAACGTCGTCTTGGCCTGGATCGAGTTTGTAGTCAATCCGATCAATGACAGTGTAAGTTTTTGAGTGTATAATGAAATTTGAAACATTTAAAAAATCATAGAAAATCAGCCAATGACGTCATCATGACGTCACTTCGGATTTTGCATGCTAGTGACAATATCTGCCTACCCACCAAGTTTTGTGACGATCGGACCTACCCTTATATGTGTTTCAAAAAAGCACATTTTTGATGACGTCATGATGACGTCATACATTTTTCACAATTATATGTAAGTATCTATGATCTAACAAACCTATTACAAAAAGAATTTCGAAATTAGCATGTTCAGTTGATGAGATATGGCTTAAGGGTTCAAAACTTTAAAAATTACTGCAAAATCGTATGATGACGTCATCATGACGTCACGTCGATTTTTATCTATAACACAAGCCGGTCCACCAACAAACCAAGTTTGAGCTCAATCGGACTTAGGGTTCTCTAGATATAGGCCCTTCAAAAATGCACTTTTGAGATGACGTCACGTGCCACGTGATGACGTCATCATGACGGCAGAGTAATATGCACGAGTTCGGTATAGGGTCTTAGTCTATGCAAACTTTCATTAAGATTGAAGTCTGTTTAATGGCAAAAGTGGCGGTGAGAATAAAACGTGTGCTTTGTCTATGGCATTTTTGATAGAAGAACAAGAAGGAGAAGAAGAAAAAAAAAAACAATCAGAACAAAAACAATGGCTTTTCCGAAAAATTTCGGAAAAGCCAAAAAAAAAAAAAAAAATAGACATCTGGTACAGTGTTTGTGGACAAACACAGGGCTGTTTTGTTTTTTTGTGTAAAATTGTGATTAAAATGAAATTTCAAAAATTTCAAAAATCATAAACAAAATTGACGATGACGTCATCATGACATCATTTCAGATTTTGCATGCTAGTGACCATATCTACCTACCCACTACTTTTCATGACGATTGGACCTATCCTTATATGTGTTTAAAAAAAAGCACATTTTTGATGACGTCGTCATGACGTCACACATTTTCTTCCCTTTTAGGGCATATCTTTGAGACCTACCAAAGCTATAACAAAAAGAATTTTGAAACTATCTTGTTTTGTTTGCGAGATATATTTAAAAGAATTTTACGATTTCAAAATTTCAAAAATTCATAACAAATCACGTGATGACGTCATCATGACGTCATTTCAGATTTGGCATGCTGGTGGCAGTATCTACCTACCCACCAATTTTCATGACGATCGGACCTATCCTTATATGTGTTTTAAAAAAGCACATTTTTGATGACGTCATCATGACGTCACACATTTTTTTTCTTTTTAGGGCATATCTTTGAGACATACCAAAGCTATAACAAAAAGAATTTTGAAAATATCTTGTTTTGTTCGCCAGATATATTGAAAAGAATGTTACGATTTTCAAATTTTGAAAAATTCATAAAAAATCACGTGATGACGTCATCATGACGTCACTTCGGATTCAGCATCCTAGTGACAGTATCTACCCACCCACCAATTTTCATGACGATCGGACCTATCCTTATATGTGTTTTAAAAAAGCACATTTTTGATGATGTCATCATGACGTCACACATTTTTTTTCTTTTAGGGCATATCTTTGAGACATACCAAAGCTATAACAAAAAGAATTTTGAAAATATCTTGTTTTGTTCGCTAGATATATTGAAAAGAATTTTACGATTTTGAAATTTCAAAAATTCATAAAAAATCACGTGATGACGTCATCATGACGTAAATGTTCGGCACACATTCTGAGCAGTTAGTCTAAGTGTCTGCCAAGTTTAAAGCCAATCGGGTGCACCAAAGTAGCCAAAGTGCCGGTAAGAAAGAAAACGTGTACAAATGCTATGGGAAAAAGTCTGAAAAGGAAAAAAAAAAAAAAAAAACTAGATATAGTGTGTCTGTTTTAACAGAACACATGGCTTTTCCGTTTTTGTTTTTTGTTTGGTGAAAGATTGTTTTGCTGCGTGAGATGCAGTTTTTCTATAATACTAAAGTACGTTGTTTTACAGAATAAAAACAGTATTGAGTTTCGTAGGCCTATACTATAATGTCACTTAGAATATTGCCTACTAATGAGAAATTCGACTACCCACCAAGTTTCGTGACAATCCGACGGATCTACCAATTTATATGTGTCTATAAATTACGCCTTTAATAACGTCATTATGATGTTCCACATCAATCGCCTCTATTTTTTACATATTATTTATGACCTAACAAACTTATTTCAAAAAGAATTTCGAAAGTAGTTTGTTCTGTTGACGGGATATGGCTTACAGATTCAAAAACGTAACCATGTTAACATCATATTCAATTACCGGCCTTTCAACATACCAGGTTTCACCCTAATCGGTCCAACAACTGTCTAGATATGGCCCCTTTTAAAAACGCACCTTTAAGGTGACGTCACGTGACACATAATGACGTCACTTCGGAGTTTGCATTCTTGTGACAATATCTGTATACCCACCAATTTTCGTGACGATCGGATGTACCCTTATACGTGTTTCAAAAAAAGCACATTTTGTGATGACGTCCTCATGACAACACACATTTTTCACATTTATATACAATTATGTATGATCTAACAAACCTATTACAAAAAGAATTTCTAAATTAGCATGTTCTGTTGATGATATATGGCTTTAAGGTCCAAAAACTTAAACAATACTATAAAATCATATGATGACGTCATCATGACGTCACATCAATTTTCATCTATAACATGTTCACCTACCAGCCTACCACGTTTGATCTAATCAGACCTACGGTTCTCTAAATATAGGCCATTCAAAAATGCACATTTAAGATTATGTCATGTGACACGTGATGACGTCATCACTAGGGCACTTGTGAAAGCAAACATTCGGAATGTGGTCTTGTCATGTGTCCAGATTGCAGTCTGATCAATGACTGTCAAATTTTGGGAGTAGAAATATATTTAAAAACATTTGAAAAATCAGTTGATGACGTCATCATGACGTCACTTTGGATTATGTATGCTAGTGACAATATCTACCTACCCACCAATTTTCATGTCGTTATGTCAACATGACGTCACATACGTTTTTATCTAAAATACATGCCGGCTCATCTGCATGTCACAATTGAACACAATCACACGTACGGTGTGTATATATAGGACCTTCAAAATGCACTTTTTTGATGAGGTCATCGGGACGTCACATATTTTGCCCGACTTTGTGCACATAATACGCCATACTAAAGCTATTGCAAAAGGAATTGATTCAGACCGCAAGTTTCACAATAGGCACAAATAGACACAAAGGTATGCTTCCCTTCTCCAAATATCTTAACTGAGTGAATGATGTTGGGTAAATATTTTATTTTGCTTACTGAATTGATTCAATTTCGTTATTGGTTATGACCATCATCTTTACTTTTATGAAAGTCTGACATTTATCACAATATTTATCATCAGGGCTTTAGACACCATTTGAGAGAAGAACAACAATGTTACATATTTGTTTCAACAGAAAAATACATCAACTTTTGTTAGATTTGTTTGGCAAGGGGAACATGTAGTCCAACATAGCAACAAAATACAAATGATTGAATGAAATTCTCAATAATGTTTAATTCCACAATATGATGAGGCTATTATCGACACTTGCGGAGCCCGAGATGAAGATCAGCAATATATATATAATGTACGGCTTGCTACCCGATCAGTAAATTAATTTTCTTATTATCGCATCACGTCTCATTCCATGTGCTGTCCTCAACAGCCTCAAAAATACTCAAAAGAGGGCGCTCGACTAACCTAACGGTCCCGAACTGCACTCGTGCAGTTTAATACCGTTAGGTCAGTCTAGCGCCCTCTCTTAAGTATTTCTCCATTTGTGTAAAAACTTGGCACAACCTTTAATTTTGAGACTAATTGGGAATTGTTTGTGCAATACAAGGGAAGAAGGCTTTTGTTTTCTGTGAAATTAGTTGCTCTTGGCATTGTTTATTTCTGCCTCATTAGTTTTCACAAATTTTGCTGACATGAATCTTGAAATAACAGGTTGTATGTTTAGACACCTTTATCGAGGGGGGGGGGGGTTGTTGTTATTTTCCAAGATTTTGCTATTCCTGACTGATTTTAATGGGGGTATTGTGGTAAATTATTTCCAAGTTTCTATTTCAAACATCAAACTCTTTACGTACAATGTGTATTGTACACGCACAAAGAAATAAAATATGCTGACAACGTGTGAGTTCAAATGATGCGACGTTATATGCACAGTGAGAAAACCTTTTTGAGATTGTGGTCTTATAACTGAAATATTATTTTTTCTACATGCTTACCTGAGCTGAATGTGGTTTTCTATGCGTGACTTCGCTGAAACTCCGTGCTAAAATGTTCTTTATCTCGCGTTCACAGCAAAGGAAGTGATGATAACAACATTCACGTGTAATATTAACAAATGTGTACAGTACGTATTTCCGCAATCTTAAAGCACGTTATGGTCACTCGAGCGCAAATTTGGACACTTGCACCAAAAGCCCTGTGTAGAAAAAGTGTACGAAGTGTTGGAGTTGAGGAGGTTTTTGAACCGCGGTTTTGAAACAGGTTGCCAGGCCTGCTGCCCTCAGCATTGGTTTGTATACATGATCTAGCAATAGTAGTGTCCAAGTACGTGTGCGGCGTTTTCCTATTCATTAATTAAGTACGTCCGAAGACCCAACAAAACATCGGATTTCACCATTAAAACGACCACCAAAATACTAGATACGCCACTTGAGGAACAAGTGGAGTTCCATGATTAAGATAGAGGTACTAAGGTTCACCTACCATCCGGATAAAAAGTGAAATTTACCGTTCAATTCCGAGAGGCACATCGAGGAAAATCCATGCAGTCCGTACGCCATTGTATAATCATAGTGCAAGGAAATGGTATCCCTTGGCGCTCAAAGCTCCGTATACAAAGCACAGTTCCAAAAAGCACCGCAACAACACACAGGTTTACGCCAAACATGCACTGCTATATGATTTCGCTCGTACAGCGCAACTCCACACACAAGTTTACGTTGGATTGTAGGATAAATTAAGAACGTGCAACGTGACACCCATGGTTACACTGCCTTCCCAGAATTCCTTTGTTATCATATTGTTTTGGGGCTAAATATTGAAATGGGTATATTTTGACGCTGAAGAGAGCTATGATCATAGGAACTTGGAATTAGGTACACAAAAATACAGTGTATAAAACTTCTGAAGGTTTTTGTCATAAGAGATTGCTAAATATATCAAATTTTGACTTGAATTTAATTACCTCTAGATGACGTCATGATGACGTCATCATGACGTCACATCAATTTTTTATCTGTAACAAATCCTGGCACATCAGCATTAAGACTGCACCCAATCGGACTTACGGTTCTCTAGATATAGGACCTGAAAGTGTGCACCTTTAAGATGACGTCACGTGACCCACGATGACGTCATCACAACTGTACTCGTCGAAGCAAACATTTGCAACGTCGTCTTGGCCTGGATCGAGTTTGTAGTCAATCCGATCAATGACAGTGTAAGTTTTTGAGTGTATAATGAAATTTGAAACATTTAAAAAATCATAGAAAATCAGCCAATGACGTCATCATGACGTCACTTCGGATTTTGCATGCTAGTGACAATATCTGCCTACCCACCAAGTTTTGTGACGATCGGACCTACCCTTATATGTGTTTCAAAAAAGCACATTTTTGATGACGTCATGATGACGTCATACATTTTTCACAATTATATGTAAGTATCTATGATCTAACAAACCTATTACAAAAAGAATTTCGAAATTAGCATGTTCAGTTGATGAGATATGGCTTAAGGGTTCAAAACTTTAAAAATTACTGCAAAATCGTATGATGACGTCATCATGACGTCACGTCGATTTTTATCTATAACACAAGCCGGTCCACCAACAAACCAAGTTTGAGCTCAATCGGACTTAGGGTTCTCTAGATATAGGCCCTTCAAAAATGCACTTTTGAGATGACGTCACGTGCCACGTGATGACGTCATCATGACGTCAGAGTAATATGCACGAGTTCGGTATAGGGTCTTAGTCTATGCAAACTTTCATTAAGATTGAAGTCTGTTTAATGGCAAAAGTGGCGGTGAGAATAAAACGTGTGCTTTGTCTATGGCATTTTTGATAGAAGAACAAGAAGGAGAAGAAGAAAAAAAAAAACAATCAGAACAAAAACAATGGCTTTTCCGAAAAATTTCGGAAAAGCCAAAAAAAAAAAAAAAGAAAAAAAAAAAAATCTTAACGAAAACAAGGGCTGTTTTGGAAAAGTTTCCAAAACAGCCAAAAAAGGGCCTCCTCCTTCCTATTTTTCAAAAAGGCAGGACGCTAAACATGTTTTTTTTTGTATTTGGCCTAAATCATTCAGTGACCTGTCACATGCCTATAGATACATGCACATGCAGTAAGGTTAAACCAATGAAAAATGACACATTTTTTGTAATGTGATCATTTGTAATTTGGTTGTCGGCTGTACATTGTGAATTGTGGTTTGTGGGATTTATTTACCTTATTGTTTTGGTAAAAAGTATGGTGCTCGTGTGATATCGTGTGGTGGTACTGATAGGCGCAATACCTCCAGTACAAGAGAGATTTTGGACAGCACGCGGGTGAAATTGATACAAGTAGACCTACACCTGTACGTTTCCGGTGTACACTGCTGGTTTATAAAGCAGTTCTTTTTGTTGCGGTCTAAAAATAGGCCGGAGTTGGCTGGTGGTGGCGCTGGGAAGACTAATTTACTTTTGGTTGGGGTGAAGGGTACTGCGTTATAACTGTTTTTGATGCACAAAAGCTGGTCCTGGTAGTTATTTATAGGAGATAGTACATTGAATTCATTAAAAGCAAATTGTCGGTTGCGTACGGTACGCATTGGCTTGGATCCCCCTGTACGCAATGTCAACAACCCCCCCCCCCCCCCCCCCCCCTTCGTGCGTACGTACTTTATGGACGGCCCCATAGGCTTCTCAATTTTATTTTTCTCATAAACAAATATTGGGTAATTGTTTTTGATAAGATTCTGAATGGTAAGAGAATTTTGTGTCCTCGGCCAATGACATACGTACTTGTGCTTCCAGAGTGCAGACTGTGGAGCCAACAGTAAATACGTATACCTGAATTTGACAAAATCCATTAATGCTGACGTGAATTGAAGCAATGTTGATTAACTTTATGGTTCACTACACAGCGTCTTCACGATTCCCTTCCCTCTTTTAAGTTATTTCGTGACATTGCACAACATCCCTCATGCTTTCCTATCTTTTTCTTCATGCGCTGATCAAATATTCCATTAGTTTGCGGCCTTGCAGTTAATACAAAGATTTTTTACGGCAAGATGCATCAGCGAATGATGAAAATAGCTTAATGGTCATCGCTTAGACAGAATCCACTACGATGTCGATATAGCTGGCTTTGTCCGGCAACGTCGGTAGTCTGTAAACTCTCCTTGTAGTCAAGTCAGGTGTATGATTCGTAGAGCAATTTCAATTGCTTCTATTTGAAGATGATACTCTCTGAATGAAAACACAAATCCCCAGACAGAGACATGACATTTAGTGAGGGGGACGGGAACTGATGTGAAGTGGCGTGCGAAGGAACGGGGTTAAGTGTCTTGGACCGAAGTCTTGTTATCAGTATAGCAGTCAAGAAAATTGTAGTAAAATTTGCCGCCCTGTATTTAAGAATGTGTTTTTGAGGTTTGAGGTTTTTTTTCATGTGTCATTTTTTAGAGATCTCAAATTGTTGCTTCTTTTTTTTTTTGAAATTTTAAAATCTCCAAATATTTCCAAACATTGTTCAAAATTGCACAAATTGGGTTATCACTTGATTCGACCCCCCATCTCCTTAAAATCGGTCTGTAACTGCACTTGGTCAATTTGTGACTCAAAACTGATGTTTTCATAGAAGTAATGTTTATTGCATTCAAGTTCTGCTGGTGCTGTGTATAACATTTCCAGTTTGACAGACTTTCATTAATTAAACCTATTTTATTATTAAGACTAGGACTGTCGGATTCTCTTCCAGTTTTTTTCCCTCGTACTGCCACTCTTTGGAACTCCTTACCTGTAATGACCTGCTTCCCTTCCACCTATAATCTTTCACAATTTTAAACGAAATGTGAATATATGTAGATATGTAGATTGTCTTTTTGAGCACAGTACACCTTGAGTGGCTCTCTTTGGGCGATACCCATGAAAAAGCTGTTGCAATCTAATTTAACATACAGTGTACAATACATGTATGGGCGGACTTGTTGAATTTTGTTTTCAGAGAAACATGATAACGACTGTAGAATTGACAAACAGAAAAATCAACAAAAGGACTCCTGATGATGGAGCCAGTGTGAAATTTAAACTGCCGGATTTAAATATTTGTATCCAAAATCATGTACAATTGTTTAATACTTACTGTTTTTTATATTTCCATTCCAGAATCTTGATTATGTGCAGCGGCATCTCGATACCCAACGAACCTTATTTCAAAGGCATCGAGCACACAGAAAGCTATGGAGCTGTCTCCGTAGACCCCAACGATTTTGAAGGAAAGAGCGTGCTTATTATTGGGAAAGGGAATTCGGCTTTTGAAACGGCCGACAACATTTTGGGGTCGACTAACGTCATTCACATGGTTGCCCGGACGCGGTTAAGTTTGGCGTGGGCGACACACTATGTTGGTGATTTGAGGTAAGTTTGTTTGTTTGTCTGGATGTCTGTTATTTTGAATTTCTGGCTTTTATGCTTGTGCTTGGTTGTTTTGGTAGTTTGTGTTTTGTTTGTTTGTGTAATGATTTTCATTTTTTGTATGATAATTTTCTTTTCTGGGGTTTTCTGTTCGTTTTTCGTTTTTTTTCTTGTTTGCTGTGAATTTGATTTGTTTGTTCTTTTGGTTGTTATTTATTGGTTTGTTTATTTCGGGGTTCATTTGTTTGTTTGAAATGGTTTTCCCACTGTTTATTCATTCATATTTTTTTTGTTTTATTCACTAGTTTGTTCCTGTACTGATTCCATTATTCCTTCCTTTCTGTTTGTATGACGACTCAATTTTGTATCAGTTAAAAAAGAACTGACTTAAAAGAAGAACACAGCATGCCTTCAGCTGAATCGGCCCCACATTGTGACTCAACTTGAATTGTCTCAATCTTGTTGAGTAATTGACCTATAGTGGTAGAATTGTGTGAACGCAGCTGATAGCTTATAAAATAAGTTATAATTCAACGTGCGGAGTCTGAGACAACCGAAATGACTACGAAATTCCATTGGGTCGTCTTTGGGCATACGTGGTTTACTCACAAATGAGTCAATTGACTCGCCTCTATTAGTCATAATTTTCAATGACTCATTACATCACTGGTCTTTCAAAATCATTTCAGAGCCGTCAACAATGGCCTCCTAGACACCTACCAACTGAAGTCGCTGGACGGCATCCTAGAGGGCGACATTCAAGACATGGCTATTCTGAAGCGGAAGGACGGACGTCTGATTCTGGTCGACGATTATGGGCTGAAGAACGTCTCGCTGGAGAACGTGAACGACTCGTTGATTAACGATATCCTGGCGAGCGATATGCCGGACAACTTTGCCTTGAGGGAGCCCTACGATAAAGTCATACGCTGCATGGGATTTTCATTTGACAAGGCAATTTTTAAAAAGTAAGTCTTTGTTGACGAAAGTGAGCACTCCTTTTAATAATTATACACAAATTCGACCGTCAGTAACTTTCTATATGTCTTTTTTTGGGGGGCCATTATAGGGACTACATAGCAGGTTATCAATTTTAGCCAAGCTTTTAAATTTTTAATTCATCTTTGTGCTCTATATCCTTGCAAAAGCAAAACTGAAAATTCACAGTTAAAAATGGATGTGTTTTATCAATCTTGAACAGAGATGAATAAAACGCTAACAACTTCCTCCTCAGATTCTTATATAAAAATGGATGCAAACGTAGACTCAGATTGCAGCAAAAGCGTACAGTGAACATTTCTAAAAATTGGACAATTTGGCTTGGATTGTTTGAACTCGTTTTCAGGTCAGAGCTGCAGAATTAGCAGCTTGCATACACTATGCAGGCATTGTATTATACTCCCATTAATTAGCTCGTAGTAGTGTAAAGGACTGCACTTGTCTGCTTGTACATGGAATTGTCTTGTAAAGAGTTGAAATCTGCCTTGATACCGCAAGTACTGATTGAATTGTACATGGCAGGGGGAAAGTTAGGGGGGAGAAGGTTACCGGGGGGAGCATGTGCTAGATATTCATTAACAACCTGACATGGACATCACTGTAGATGAGCGTGCCATTAATCACAGGGCTGGCAAGGGTGTCTGATATAGCGAGTATATGTTGCGCTAGCAGTTTGTACACGTATGTGCCTTTATAGTATACTGTAATATGTCTCTGGATAGGATCCCCATCAATTTATAGAATATTGGTCACTTGGTCCAGACAAATCTGGTCTTGTTATTGGCCTGTAGTATTGGCCATCCTTTTGTCAACTCAAGGTTTGAGTGCCTATCGATGCTTGCAGTCATAGCGTACTGCGTAGGTGTGGATGCCCCCCTACATGGCCAAATTCATCCTGCCCCTCACAGCTTGGTTGAAGTCGTCCGTGGTGAATATAGAAGAATGAACTGGTTTATGCAAGAGATAAAAATCTTTGTTTTCCATTGATCTTCCTGTCTCCTCTCCTCCAGATCCCCCCCCCCCAATGGGAAGAAATTTAACAAATTATTTTTTTCTTTGTTTTGCAGTGATACCATGCCCCAGATGGGTGAAAAGAATCTTAACAAATATCCACAGATGTTTGGAAACTATGAATCTGAGGACATACCCGGTCTCTTCTTTGCTGGGGCAATATCACATGCTGTCGACTATCGCAAGTCAGCCGGAGGCTTCATCCACGGATTCAGATATACCGGTGAGTTGAGTTTGTTGACTGATTAATTGATTGATTGATTGATTGTTTGATTGGTCAGTCGGTTGGTTGGTTGGTTGGTTGGTTAGATGGTCTGCAAATGAGAAGAGAGGTTTGGACCTTTTCTGATGTACACGTGGTGTGTGAAGCACTGTATGCTCTGTGTTTTCTAAGAGTCTGTGGGAAACAAATTTGGCTGGACTCGAACCCACGACCTCCTGCTTACTAGTGCAGGTCTTAACTGGGGTCGGCTGGCCGATTCTTAGCACTTATTACAAGGTACCTGCAGCTACATTGGATTCGAATCGGCCAGTCGACCCTAGCAAGCTCGTTGGTCGAGTGGTTAAGATGTCTGCATTAGTAAGCAGTAGGTCGTGGTTCGAGTCCCACCCGAGTGAGGCTGTAAATTTTGTTCACACAGGCTCTTGGAAAGCACTGAGCATACAGTGCTTCATATATTACGTCGGGAAAATTTGATGGTCTGTAAAAGTTGTTTAATTAGTTGGTAGGTTGATCAGTCAGTCAGTCAGTCAGTTTTTTTAGTCCCTACGTTGGCCATTGATCGATTTTACGTTCTAATCGGTTGTTTTATATTTTAATTTCCAGCTCGTGCCTTATTCAAAACTCTTGAAGTCCGTTACCAGTCTGTGCCGTGGCCCTCGATTAGATTACCGATCACAGAGCTCATTAATCATGTCATCAAAAGAATCAACGAAGCGTCGGGAACTTATCAGATGTTTGGAATCCTCGCCGATGTCATCATTTTACATGGGTAGGCCTAGGGATAAAATACATGAGAGATTCTTTTTTTATTCCTCCCAATCTTGTCAACTTAAAAACCTCAATTTTTTGTAATGAAGTTTGTTTTCACGGTGTGGGTTATATATTTCAGAAGGTTTTCACTATTAACAGGGGGATGTGAGTTGGTTTCACCGATGGTTGGAAGTTACCTCCCGCCTGGGTCTATATAGGTCTGAAAATTGGGATAATTTCTCTGGAATCTGTTAAAGAATTATCCTCCATTTAGATCTGGGCCCAGGAAAACCGTAAGGGTGGTAAAACGTAGGGGTTGTCAATTCAAAAAATGTCGTGAACCCTACCACCTGTGTTCGTAACCCTTTACCTAAGAGTGGCTTTTAGCCTTGTATTGGGTGATTTCAATTTAAAAAAATTTAAAAAGGACTTTCTTTTGTTATTCTGTATTCAAGTTTTATTGGTTTTTGTTGTTGTTTTGGTGTGGCATTCAGGTTGGTGCAGTCGTTCTTTCCTCGCCTTCCACCTCTGGTGGGTTTTCGCCAAGAATAATTGTTCTCTGGGGTTTTCCTCCCGTTGCTAAAACTGAAATTACCGTCAATTCAAAAAGCCAGGATCCGATTTAGAAAAGTACTAATGCATTGATCAGCCAACCCAGGGTAACTGAGAAATCAATAAATAACTTTGTTTCCCTCGTAAGTGATGGCATGGAGTGCGAGTACATTGAGGAATTCCCAGTGAAGTTACTCCCAGAATTCTCCTCCGTTACCGGGAGAAACGCCAGCCGCGTCATCGTGGTTTCCATGGAGTACGGCAAAGACTTCTCAGGTATGCAAATGAGTCCACTGTGAGCAAAACATAGCTTTGATTGGCTGAGCAAAGAGAATTGATCCGAATTGGACTTCGAACCCAATTCCATGGATTGTATTATTTATACACGATTTGCTTTTGCGGTAATTTTCAGAAATAAATGGATTTGGGGGTTTAGTATTTTATAGCGTGCTAGCAAATACTGTAACACTGACCTGTTTAAAGTTTTGTGTGCATAGATGCTGGGAAAACAGAGAGAAAAAAATTATGTTCTAGTAGTCTGGTTCCCTGACCATACCTTAGACAAAACAGGGCAATTTATAGACGTCAGGGAATTGTCAGGTCGGGGAACTAGACTATTTCGAATGATTGTCAGCCGACAAGCATAACACACACAATAACCCAACAGAGGATTGAAAATGCAGAAAATGCCGCTATAGCCGTTAACCGACCAGGTGTCAACTTTCTAACCGTGGCTGTACACGTCAACCGGGTTCAATGGGTTAACTGCCAAACTGTAATCTCAAATTGGGGGGGGGGGGGGGGAGGGGGAGGTGCTGTCCCGCTCCCAACCTCCACCCTACCACTTCCCTGTCCCAACTGTAAACCTGTAGAATGTGATTTGCTATCCAAAATTTGCAGGGGAATAGAAAATGAAATTTTGAACAATGGGCATCCACAATCACACCTTGAACTTGGAAACTATTGTCCCACCTTGAAAAGAGTACGTTGTGACTTTTGGGTTTTTATAATAAGCCAGTTCGGTATTTCAACTGCACATGTGCACAATGACAAGTTATCCCGAATGACCCGTGACCCACAACGCAAACGTATAAACGCAAAAGGTGATCGCACAACGCGCGCACGTTAAATTAAATCAGAATGGGCATTTGCGTATTAACATCGCGTGACATTACGTCAGCAATTTGATCCCGAATAACCTTTGACCTGGACTACTTCATTGAGATACCGAACTGGCTTATTTCAGCCGCATTGCGATTCTGGGTTCTGGATGTGATTTTGGACCCTTGTTGAAATCACATCCACATAAGGCCAAAGAAAATAATAGTCGTGTTGCCCTCTGCGACCGACCCTAAAAGTCACAAAAGTCGGTTGTGGTTTTTTTTTTATTTCTAAAGAAATGTTCAAAATCTCACCTTTTCCCAAACAAAATGAACAAGTTGTATTAAAATAATTGTCTTTATATACAGCTACGACAACACAATCGTGCATTTCGCCATGAATCTCAATTTTTAATAAGCTTTTTGCTTCCCGACTTCCAAGTTGCACATCTGGTAAAAAAAAAATTTCCCGACCGACCCTCCCTTCCGATTTTTCCCATTAAAGGGCACAGTTTTATTATTTGTTTACTGTAATCATGTTGATGTTATTAGGTCCTGGCAAGGATACCTTTAGTTCCGAGCGAGCCACGTCTGACCCTGAGTTAGCTCATCTTTCAAACTTCCTACACCCAGTGCTATACTACTACAGTGCCTTACCTAAAGGTGCGTATGTCTAATGAGGTAATTTCTTGAGGTCATTTCTTGAGGTCATTTCTTGAGAAGGTCATTTCAATAGTGTGTACTTGGATTGCTACAGAAAATTATTGAGAGCAGCTTGTAGAATCAGGTAGAGACAACAGGCTGATCGGGGAATAATGTGGCAGACATTTCTCGGTCTCGCTTGGGGAGTATAGGTTGAGTCTCAGTAGCTAATCCTGAAGAATTGATTTTCAAAGTGAACAAAGAAAACTGGCAGGGGCAGGATTTGAACCTGCGACATCCGGAATACCGTACCGGTGCTCTACCAACTGGGCTATCTTGCTCTATGTTGGCGGTCTCCCAAAATGTCAGCATCCTTGTTCGGGTGGGGGCTAGTCAGAAGTCATCAACCCATAATGCCGTATAGCCAGGGATCACGCCCAATTTTACGATACAACCTGGGAAGCGACATTGTGGGGATCACTCAATGAGGATACGACTAGGGAAACGGACTAGGTATTTTGAATTTTTGAATTTGAATTTTCAAATTGTACACAGTGAAAATTCATTCAAATTACCTAGTCAGTTTCCCTTCTGGTTTGTTTGACACCTGAAGAATTATTAGAATAAAATAATTAACTCTTATTTCACCCCCATTGTCATTTGTTTACAGATAATCCTCCTGGCAAACCCTCTTGGGGATTCTTGCCCCATTTCTTTCCCTTTCCCGTTAAGCCTTGCCACATTCCTCTGTTCCTTCTATTGCCTAATTACCACCTCCTATTTACCCCACCCCTTTACCACACTCCTTTGTTCCCCTTCCCCAGCTTCATCCCTCTCATCTCAATCCCTCCTCTCTTTCATTCTTACCCTAACCACACTCCTTTGTTCCTTGCTGTCCCTTCCCCTCTCTGTACTCCCTTTGATGTTCACCCACTGCCACTCTCCTTTGGTCCTTAACCCCTTGCTTACGGAAGATGCCAAATGGTGCAAAAAACAAAGTGCCACCAGGCCGGATGATGCCATTTGCTGCTATTTGTGCAGTTTCAATCCATTGTTGGATTATTGTGTATGTTATGCTTGACTGCACAAGCACACTGTGTCCATTTCGCTTTGCTGCAAAGGCTGGCGCAACACCCTGGTGCCTCCTGTAAATAACCGTACTCAAGGGGTTAATCCCTCTTTTGTGTTTCTCCACCCCACCCCCTTTTGCATGTGTGTTCCCTACATGTTTGTTTCTTGTACTCTGTCATTTGCCTTTGAGAAAGAACTTGCTTAACTTTGAATCGTAAGGCCAGCTAATTTTGTTGATTTAGTTGTAAAATGGTTATCCTCAAGGGCTTTAAAATACACGCCTTAAAACAATACACTAAGAATGAATTAAATGTTACTTTTCTAATGGTAGAATGACCAGATAAAATGTATATAACTAAATCCATTCCGTTTTTTTTTTATTTATTTTTTTTAAAAGAAAATATTAAAAGAAAAGAATCTAAATGGATATCAACCAGAGATTGGCTAGTACGTTGGAGTTCATAATGTCAATCCAAAAGTGGGCGTGATGCACATTGTAAACTGAGCGAGGATATAATATGCCTCTCGGCATTCTCCGTTATTTTGAATAATGAAATTTCCCTGTCCCTGTTTAGCTGAAGACATGTCCTCTCTGGGCCCTAAGGACATCTTGCCCACTCCTGATCGCCTTCACCATGTCATCGAAGACTTCCTGACTGACTGGACTGCACCTGTCAGGTAGGTAACCACTGGCTCTGTAATTGATTGGATTGTGTCTTGAGGGAATTAGGTTTACGGCAGTGGTGAAGCACAGGTGCGTTGATAATTGGTTATTCTCTCTATGCTCCTATAAAATGTTAATCTATAGCAGTTTCGAAGGGGGGCGGGGGAGGAGGGGGGGGGGGGGGGTGTCAGCCCAAAATATGGCAAAACAAATTGGTTGCACCAATGTTAAAAAGAGTCCCAGCCTTCAAACAATCACATTGTTTCTGGATAGAAAGTGTGTCAGGGCAACTTAAAAAAAAAAAAGTTCAACCATTTTTTTTTTTTTTGAAAATTGAAGAGATCCCAAATGTGATGTGATTTGGGAAAACCCTTCACATGTCGCCGAACCTGCATTAAAGATAATGGTACAATAATCCCCTAGATTTTTTTGGGTTGACAATTTGAGTTTCTGCTACCTATTAAATTATGATCATTCCTGGACTAAAAATGACATCATTTGAAATGTAACCATTTGCAATCTTTCAGTTTACTTTTTGTGCAAACTCAATGAGTTACGCAGAAGTTTACAGCTTGATTTCTCAAAATGAAGTCAGCTGGTTTTCTTAAATTCCCAACAGCATAACCCAAGTTACAGACATTCTAGAATCATGAATAAAAATGTTGAAAACAACACAGAGCCTTCGTTAATGTTATGGATATAACGCAAGAATGATAAATTTCACCATGTGAAGGGTTTCCCAGATCACATCACAAACGAGAAATCTTTGGTGCACATGTGGTCCACAAATGTATTTTGTCTGATCAGGTGCATTATGTTTTCATCAAGTATTTTTATTTTGTGTGATGGTCAGCTGAGATTCTTCAGCCTATTAGGGTGTTTTTAGTCAAACACCATCCTCCCCCCCCCCCCCCAAAAAAAAAAATGAAAGTAAATGAATGCTTTTGGAGTGTCTTAAAAAAAAAAAAAAAAAAAAAAAAAAAGGTAGATTTTGAAAAAGTTTTTACCCTCCCCCCAAAAAAACAAGATTCTCAATCAAGTTGTGATGAAATCGTTTGTATTGAATTAACTTGGATTGGCCAGTAACAGCCTTATCCTTCATTCCATTTGTAATTTTTCAAGAATGTCTAAAACTTTGCAAAAATATCTTTGGACATCTAATTTTCAAAGACATTTCTGTTTTTGTGTCTTTTTTACCTGTGAGAAAGATTTTGGAAGGAATTTTACATCGTCATGCTATCCTATAAACTCCCATATGTTTTAATTTGGTTTCATTATTCAGTCACATATTGCTGCTACGCCGGTTCTTAGAGTCCTGTCTGGGTGACGACCTGCGCTACTACTTTGACAACTCTTGTTTCCGTCTGGCCATGACCCACGCTGCCCCGCCCATCCAGTGCCAGCAGCACTACCTACAGGGTCAAGGGTTGGAGGGCACTGACCTCCACTGGAGTCACGTGGCCGAGATGCAAGCCAGTCTTGAAAACTTGGCCGAGCAAACGAGCTCCCAAGGCAACAGCCTTGTTTGAATTCAACGACAAGCAAACGGTGTCAACAGCAGTGTTTATTTGGCGGATGGATATTCAAGAGATCTGATGGGGATTCCAAATTGTGTTTCAGGTAGACGTGAAGCCAAGTCCTTGGATTGGGTGTCGTCAGTGGAGTATACCCAGTCCTGAACATGAAACCTAGCACGGCATAATTAAACACTGCCCTCCTGTGTCCATATCAGAGCCTCTAGAGCTAATCCAAGGACGAGAGATCTTTGAAATAGCCGTTATTCATTTAGTCTTGTTCGTGTGCCCTGTGCGCTTGCATGCATTTCAGTTGCCATGGAGACAAGTGACAACCCCCCTGTTGCATTCCATCTGGTCCAAGCAGTAATCTGAATATCATATACAGTAGAACGTGCCAGTGATGGGGCCGTTAACCAGTTCACGTCGGATGACGTGTTATACACACACTCAGCGAGGCAAGGATCCAGCGGAAATATCTGTCAGCAACCGGCTCACAGTGAGCGCGAGGCCAGGGTGTGCTACCCACAGATAAAGGCATAAACCCGTCTGGCACCCAGGCTCGTGAAAAGTAATCCCGGCGTGAACTGGTTAAGTAATCTCGACCAATCCCATTGCTCCTTCCAATATTGGAAGAAGTAGGCATAGGCTGTGCACTAAGTCATTTCAGGTTGTCCAAGTTCTTGGATTTGGAACTAGGATCTTGGGATATGGATGCAAGAGGGCAGTATACTAAAGCTTGTTTAGATTTTATGGGCAGAGTCGTACAGGATATATTCATGGACACACCCAAGCCAAGGACTTGATCTCAAGTCTAGCTTTATTAGTCTTCAGCTTTTTTCAAGGGCAAACTAAAATGGATGTGGGTGGTAACCAATTTTGTGATTTACAGTAAAACTGTAGATATTTTTAATTTTTTATTTCTTTTTTGGGGGGGGGTCAGCAAATATCCCCTCTCTCTCCGTTTTTTTCCTACATTGTACCTTGCCTAAGGCAAATGATACCCTGTTGTATTGGTAGTTACTTACAGGGATCGTTATGTTTGGGGTTTACCGTCGGTTTACCATTGTTTCTGTTTGGGCAGGGCAGTCAATTAAATAAGGTGCGGGGCGTCTGACTTTATGATTTACGCATTAATTAAGATTTTGATCTTGTCCTTTCTAGCTCACCATAAGAATCAATCAAGTTTGGTGCTGCTGAATGCATGCGACAATAAGCCAGTTTGGTATCTCAAAGATCAAAGGTTATTCAGGATAAAATTGCTGAGGTAATGTCACGCCATGTTACGCGAACGCCCATTCTGATTGAATTTAACACGTGCGCGTTGTGCGACCACCTTTTGCGTTCACACGCGCGCGTTAGGTCACGCAGGTCATTCGGGATAAAATGTCATCGTGCACATGCACAGTTGCAATACCGAACTGGCTTATTAACAAGGATGTGTGAAAACTTGACAGGCTAACTCGGTTGGGACTCGAACCCATGACCTCCTGCTTACTAGTGCAAATATCTTGACCTCTCAACCACCGAGCATGCTGGAGTTGAGTGGCAGATTTGAACCTAAGTATTATTTACACAATTGGGATAATTTCTTTGGTATCTGAAGTTTTATCCTCTATTTAGATCTGGGCCCGGGAAAACCATAAGGGTGGTAGGGCTGGTAACCTAAAATGTGGCTAACCCCATCACCTCTGTTGTAGCCCTTTACATAGAGTGGCTTTTAGCCTTGTATTGGGAAACTTCCATTAGCAGGAGGTGAAATAAATCGGACAATAACTGAGCATCTTAGTCCAAAACATCCGATCCCTGGGAACATTTCAAGATTGCCCCAATAGCGAGACCCAGGGTAGGGGGAACTAACTCGGATAATAATGGTCGTGAAGTTCCTTGCCTGTGCACCTGTGTGCTGCACACCTTTTCGCATTTTGCATAATTAGAGTCAAGGCTAATTGTAAAATAAAATGGCATATCGCTTGCGTGATATCATTTTTACGGAACTCAAGATTATTAATTTATAATTTCATGTATATTCTGGCTTTCCGGCTCCTCTCTGTACAAGTATATAAAGTGATAATACCTTCCTACACAGAATCGTATAAAGCGTAATGGGATTTCAACTGAATTGTTCCTTTCAACAATGATTAATTTTTAATTTCTGTGACCTTGAAACTATGGCACCACGCAGAAATGCCCTCTTGTGTGAAAGCAATCAAATTGGATTTTGCAGTTCGGAATCGGCCAAGGTAACGGACAACTCCGCATGAATTTATGCATTTGAAAAAGTTCAAGAGTTTTTGTCCCCCAAAAAAAAATGGTCTTGTGGTTCTTTCATGAAAGCATTCTGTGACTGTATTCCCCTTAAACTGTGCGTAGAAGTTCTAGCGTGCCCTTATTGTGGAGTGCTGAATTTCAGTGCAATATTATTAACAGTGGTTTCAAAACGAATAACCACAAAAATTGGAAATCATCAGCTCATAGTTCAATGTACAAAGTGTTTACTCAACATAGAATGAATAGAGTTTATTACAAACCATTTCTTTTCTGATGAGGCGACGAAAAGCGGTTGAAGAAATTGTTTAATTGTTTAATTGTTAATGTTGTTAGATTTGAATTAAAACAGAGATGTTTCTCTTTTTGCCCTTTCCCGACGTAATATATGAAGCACTGTGCTCAGTGCTTTCCGAGAGCCTGTGTGAAAAAATTAACAGGCTTACTTGGGTTGGATTCGAACCCATGACTTCCTGCTTACTAGTGCAGACGTCTGTTAGATTTCCAGTGAATATTCATAGGGAACACACTTCTTGACAGTGTATTACATGACCATGTTTAAATTAAGGCAGTTTTAATGAATCTGTAAGATTGATGCCAGTGCCAAGCTTGCACGTCCATGAAATCTATTTTTCCAAATCGCAAAAAGTCTTGTCAACAAGGTTATATAGGCATCACAGCTTAAACAAAAACACAATGTTATCAGTAGAAATTAGGTCCAAAACTTGTCTGAATACACATGCTCACTCGCCATTGTTTTCAATATAACGTAATGCATTTGTATATATTCTTTTGTATAAAGTTTGTTTTATTCAGGATTGTTTTGGTTTTCGCCTTAAAGGTCGGTTAAAATGAATTTTGATGAATTGTTTCATTGTGATGTTTGCTGCTCACCTGAGAATTTGCTTCGCTCTTAAAATGGCATGAAGTATGAAGCGGCCTTGAAAGGTACACATTGCCTTGGAGACACCCACTTGGGCGACAAATAGCATTCCTCCTTAAATTGCTATTGTTGAAAAGATCGTTCAAAAGTAGAATATAGTAATATGCACGCCCGTCCCTTGAAAATGCACCGTTTGCCTGAAAATCATTGAGGAAAATCATTTCAGGGATGCTAGTTTGGTTTGGAAAAGCCGGGCCATTGGAATTCAGGATGGTTGGTTGCATACAAGCTGAGTGGCGCCAGCCTGAATGTCCGGATGTCACACTATGAACATCTAACAAAAGAAAAACCACGCAGTCCTTTGTTTGTAACAAAGGACTGCGTGGGTTTTCTTTTGTTAGATGTTCATAGTGTCATCGCTTCTGTTTTTACTCATGGTAGAATGTTTACCTTGGAAATAGGTTGGGTAACCATGGAGGAAGGAATTAGTGTTCCTTCCTCCATGGGGTAACGAAGCAAAGAGATTGAATTTTGGGATGAATTTCAGGGCAATGTGTTTCTGCTGCTGGGATTTAAACATGCAAGTATTGGAACTTCCAGTTTATTATTTCAATAAAATATGCTGACATGTTACAGTTGCTTTGTAAGTTGTTTGTGCTCGTGTTTGAAGTTGGGTCATTGTGTTGCTATTTTTTGGGGCGATGGTTCTCATTTGGGCTGTCGTAGCATTGTACCTCTTGCCTTCATAATCGTCTTTGAATATTCACGACTTGGAACCAGAGTTGGAGTCGAGTCCCTGCAAGTCCTTTTTACAAGTACTTTCGCGAGTCCAGTCGGAGGTCCTTTCAAAAAGCCGGTCACAAGTAACTGGATGAACAATGACAAAGGAATGCCTTTGTCCATGGGCGGAGATCCCGGGGGGGATTGGGGGAGATATATCCCCCCCACTTTTTGACCTGGGGGGATGACCAATGTAATCATCCCCCCACTTTTTAAGGGTAGGCGTATACTAACTTGCGCAGAGTCCGTAACTTGCCAATACATGTATTTTTGTTTCGCTATACAAGTGATGACTTTCCATTGTTCCCTTTAATATAACCCATCCCCATAGACTAAGCACTAGTTTGCTTGTCCTCACTTTTTCCGGAACAAAGAAATAAACGTGAGGACAGTGAGGAAAAGAAGGAGTTAGCGCGAAGTCCCCACCGCAATTAGCACCTCCATTAGGCTCCAGGACCGCTGTACTGAGCTATGGGATACCACGCTGTGCGTTATCGGTTTTACGACCACCGTTAATCCCCTTGTACACCATGTCTCATGCCGACCGATTAGCGCTGCTTGCTTTTGTGTGAGCCTTACTGGAGTAAATATTTCTGTCATCCAACAGTCAAACATACCTTTCAGACATGCGCAGTACCTTTTGAGCGCAGGCACGCTATCGCCATCTTGTTTTTCGGATGCGCAACGAAAACGTACGTAACTTCAACTTTTGAATGACGAAAATAGGCCAATTATTTCCTCGGTAAGTACAATTTTCATATTTCAGTAAAACATGAGTTTTCTTGAATTATCCGGTGAACTTTTAGACGTTTTTGGCAGGTTCCTGTCATGTCCTGTGGATAACAAAAACGGATAATGTTTCGGAAACGTGATGTTTTCAAATGGTGCAAGAATTGTAACCTAGCGATGTATAGCAGTTTCGAAAAAAAATAAAATTGTGATGTCTGAAAACGAAAAATATTAGCTGTTCTGCAGGAAACGATCTGATGACTCATATTAGAACACAGATTTCTATCACATTCTGCTTTCCTAAAATCATTGCCAATGCCTAAATAAGGCCTAAGTTAGGCTGTTATTTATTTAATTTTAATGAATAATGTGATGATTATCATGACCATCATTCTTTGTTGTTGGTTTTTTTTCCTTTTTTTTTTTTTTTTTTTTTTTTTTTTCCTTTTTTTTTTTTTTTTTGCACTTTTTACTGTTTACTGTTAACAATATATTTTTAATTGCAATGTCCCAAAAAAATTAATGAAAGGAAAGTAGACTGTCTGAACTGGTGGTGATTTTTGCTGTTGGAACCAGACTATCAACCAAATGGTTCTCGGACTTTATTTCCCTTAAAAGAAAAATTCTATGAAACCACCAAAATCAAAGGGAAGAAAATTAAATCTACTTAAATAAAAATAACCATTTGATTAAAAACCTAGTAAAACATAAGAAATCTTTTTGAAAAAAATAAAAATAAATCAGACAGTGCGGCATGGATTTGATCCAGGGTCCCCAGCCACAAAACCAACGCCATACCAATCGAGCTACCAAAGCGCTCTGGCAGAATGGGCAGTTGTAAATCTGGTATACGTTTGCATTGTGTTTTTACCATGCCGTAACAATAGCATTTGAAAGTCGCATTACGGCTGCCGTAAAAATAGCTACTGCGGATAAAGAAAAAAAATTTCACATTTTGTTTAATTTATTTTTTAACTATTCATGAATTATAGATCTGATTGTTTTGTATCATTTTACCTAGATAACCTTTTGACAAATATTTTTCTTTCTGTATCCCCAAATAAAGATACGAGAGAAAATAAATAACTCTACAGCAAATTAATATATTTATTAAAAATGATTAAATCAGGTAGGCAAATATATTGCTGAAATCAGTCTGCCAAATCGTTGAAATCCTTCTCTCATGCACCAATGAAACCGGTAGGTGTCTGAAAAATTATGCATAATAAACACAAAGTGATACAATGTAATTTTCACTTTAACATGTATGCAATTTTATTTATCTTTTCAGAGTCTTGCGGTGTACCCTGTAACCATGGCATCACATGTAAAGTGTATACAGACACTGTGCAGATTATGCGGTCTAGACCGAGCAATTGTCGAAGGCAGGTGCCCAATTCCCAAAGAAAAGGTGTCGAGGCTAATAGACACGGCCTTTAATCTGAATGTTGGAGAGGATCAGAAAGAGAAACACCCGCCTTTCATCTGCAAATTGTGCCACATGAAACTTAACCAGTGGTGGGGAAAATATGGTCGGCGGAATATGAAGTCTAAAACATGCAACATCACTCTGGCCCCATTTACGGAAGAATCTTGTGAAACCTGCATGCAGAAATTGGCATCTGTAGATGACCAATCTTCGCTTCAGCCATTTAAAGATACAGCAGATAGATGTGGTTTGTTGACCTGGTTTGCCGATGGGATGCTACAGATAATGAAGATGGGTTCCAGATGCATTCCGGTATGTTACTTAACAGTTTTCGATAACTTTACTTGGAGGTTGTTGATAGCTGGTGTGGAGGTAAAAGATGACAGGTTATCCCTCGGCTTGCCGACACATTTGGATAGAGATGGGTGCCTAAGAATTTGCGAGCTCTTAGTGAGCAAAAATGTGTGTGAAGGTAACACAGATTTCTCGGAAATCATTGAGCTGAAGAAAGGGCCTGATGGTGAACGTCCTGTGTGTGCCACACCACAAGATGACATCCTAAATGACACAATCCGTCATAAAAGCTGCCATCTGCTCATTGACAATGGAATTCGTTGTCCAGTATGTCGTATTCATCGAAGTGATTTGGCAGGTGTTTTGAGTCGTATGCGGTCTCCCAAATCAGCTATCAGTACAACATCAAAGCGACCGCTCTCTTCCATGACGTATTCTATCTTGAAACAGAAAACTTGCACTCTACAGAAGGAGAGAAAGCAGCTAAAGCGAAAGCTTTCCACATTGCAGGAAAGGATTGCAGATATGATACAGGCTGAAGGTGTTGAAGTAGAGCCCAGCATGAATGATGCCTTGATTGAAGTCATCTCCACAAATAACAATAGCATGAAAGAGATGCTCCCAAAAGACTCGGCCGCAAGACTGATGTGGGAACAGCAAGTTCATTCTGCATCGAAGGGTTGTCAGATGCGCTGGCATCCAGCTGTAATTCGCTGGTGTATAGGTCTACAAAGCAAGTCAACTTCGGCATATAATTTCATTAGGGAGAGTGGCTTTTTCAAGCTTCCCCACCCAACAACCTTACATCCATATTCTCACTTCGCTGACCCATCAACCGGATTTAGTGCCGACATGTTAGAGAGGATAGTTAAAGATCACAATATTGGCCAGTGTCCAGATCAGGAGAGACATGTTGCCGTGCTGTTTGATGAGATGCGAATTAAGTCTGGACTCGTGTATTCTCAGAGGCAAGGAAAAATTGTTGGTTATACTGACATCGGGGAAATAGCAAATCAGGTGTCAGGCTTTGAACGACGTTGCAAGGGTGAGGAGGAGCCTGCTTTGGCAACGCATGTTCTGGTGTTGATGATTCGGGGGCTGTTTAGTTCACTGCAGGCACCAGTAGCATACTATGGTACAGAAGGTGTATCCAGCGATCAGTTGTACCCATGTATAGCAGAGGCAGTCATATATCTGGAAACAGTTGGGTTTGAAGTAGATGCTTTCGTATCTGATGGAGCCTCTGCAAATAGAAAGTTTTACCGACTTCATTCGTCAGCCCAGTCAACACATCCCACATACTTCACACAGCACCCGTTGGATCCTGCAAGAAAAATATACTTCATATGCGATGTTCCCCACCTCATCAAAACGACACGCAACAACTGGGAGAATTCTGGATATCACAACAAAACAAAAAACCTTATAGTAAGTGAATTAAAATGTTCAAATTAGATTCAAGTATATTAATACTTATTCAAAAATGACTTTCTTGGCGCTGCACAAGCCAGTATTCGCATACCAGCACACCATTGTAACAGCCAGACGGAAGAGGTTGAATTAATTCATTCACATTAAGAAGGTTAATCTCTTTTTTAAAAAATACATGTAGAGAAACTTTCAATGCAACCTCGTCCCCCAGGCTTACTTTATTTCCAACCTTGTTTCCAATAGTAATCCCAGAGTTTCCAAAAGTAAGCCCTGAGAAACTCATACCCCTTATCCTGATTCGATACAGCAATATGGAGCCACACTTGATATTTTTTTTTTTTCCATTTGTTTTCTTTACAGTACAACCACCAATCCATCAGCTGGACACACCTCTTGCAGCTGTATGAATGGGATATGGGCCTTACACGATGTTCACCTGGTCTCCGCCGTCTCCATAAACTCACGCATGAGCATCTGCATCTTACACCAGCTCTTCGAATGAGAGTATACATGGCAGCGCAGGTTAGTGCTTCTACTTTTATGCTGCTAGTTATCTAAACAAATTTACACTGCCCACACGCCCATGTTTGCGGTCCTTGGTGTCTCGTCCAGTGTCCGATCAATTCAATACAGAAAGTGTTCAAATCCATGTACTTTTCTCTTCACAGGTTTTGAGCAGTACTGCTGCAAATGCATTGGAGTCGTTAGATCGCCCTGGTACTGCATCGACTGTGACATTCATCCGCAATATGGACCAGTTTTTTGACTGTCTTAATGTGGCCAACCCTCGTCAAGGAACGCGGTCCAAGAAACCAGCGCTGGAACCATACACTAGTTGTGATGATTGGAGATTTGAGGTAATATAGACTATGTGCCCTCTGACGTCACGTGTTTACACATCTTCATTAGAATGTGCCTGTCGGTATGGGCACGCATCGTGTTTTGCATAATATTTGGTTTAGGAGTGATTGTCGCAGGTCAAAACGCCTTTGAATTTTATGACCTTTGATGTTATTACTTATCCACATTTATGCAAAAAAAGGATGCGTGCACATACTGCCTGGCACATTTGGTTCGGATGTAAATAAAGGGCACATGGTCTATAGGGTACTCCCAAAAAATGCCCAACCATATCCAGGTACTTCATAATGCTGGTTTTCACATATGTTTGATTATAATTTTGCAGTCAACTATGCAATTGTAATTCACTCAAAAGATAAGACTTTTCTGTCATGTGTCAAACTAGCATCCTGATGTATGTGGAAATTTGGTTGGGCAATTTTTTTGGGACATCCTGTATACCAGACACCTGACCTTGTAGCATTACAAATGTTAATCAAACGGATCGGAACCATCTTGGGAAACACTTCTGTTCTTTAAAAATGCGTGCATGTTGTAAAACAAGGAAAAGTCTATTTGACATACATGTAGTCTTGGCCCGTGCGGCCTGCTGTTTAGTGAGTGAAAACAACATGTTAACTAGAGCATGAAGGTTTGTTTCTAGACATTTTCTCTATATTCACCAATTGATTGTGAGTGTCTTTTACTTTTACAAAAGTGGCTGTCCAAGGACTTCCTGGGCTTTTTCAGAGAGTGGAGGGACCAAGTGGAGGCATTCCCAGGCTTGTGCAAGAAGATGAAGAAGGGGATGTTTATCAGCAAGGAAACAATGGAAGGCTTGGAGATCACAGGTAATTGGCATATTTCAGAAATGTCTGTGCAGCTGATCATCAATAAATAATGTTTGTGAATTTACCACGATTTACAACATTCGCTTCGTTGTCCCCATTCAGAAAAATTATGCAAATAAACCAGGTTTTTCTCAACACCTTTGTTAAATAACCCTACAATGGAGCCAACTACCCTATATATCAAAACCTATCAAGTGACGGGTTGAAATACACAGGCTATGAGAGTTGGTGGGTAGATTTTTTTAAAGGCTGTAATAGTTATAACTATAGGAGGGTTAATGTGGCATGAACTTTATGCCTTAACTTCTCCAAACAAAAGATATTGTAATACTTTTGAACTCTATTTGATTTTAAATATTCTTAGTATAAATGTTCTGAATAGCATCTTTTGTGACATAACGTTTGGTTCTGCACTGGGACTCATTTTAATGTTTTTTATTCTTCAGTTCATTCTTTTGTGGACTTGGCGAGGTATCTACTGACTTGCCCTGGTGTCACCTACTTCCCGAGTGAGAAGCTGAATCAAGACCCACTTGAGCAATATTTCAGCGGAGGCAGTTCTGACAACCCATCACTTGAGCAGTTTGGTCATAATATGCTTTCTCTTCATGTTGCGTCTGGGTGTCTAAAAGCATCGAAGAAGGGAAACAGCAGGAACTCAAACGAAGAACAGGCCAACATCAGTTTGCTAAGTGAACCACTTCCAAAAAGGAAGTAAAGCTATAGATGAATTCCAAATTGACGTAAAATAGCACCGATCTGTGCACTTCCGGGTTTTTAAGAGGCTCTCAGTGTTAAGTAAATGGCTGACTATGATAAACGTGCACTTCGCTGCCATTTATTGCGCGATTCATTCATGCATGAATGAATTTGTTAAATAGCACCGACATCCTTGCTTTCAACCTGGAAGTGCGCAGACGGGGCTAATGTGAAATTCATCTATAGACCATGTGCCTGGCAATATGTTTTGCATGAATTTGGCTAAGAAGTGATATCAAAAGTAACTTAATTTAAAGGCGATCTGACCTGCAACGTCACTCCTAAACCAAATTTTATGCAAAACACGATACGTGCACATCGTCTATAGATGTGGTAGTTTGTTTACTATCGGGACCATTATCACAATTTAAAAAGCCAGCAATTTCCAGTAAGGCAAATACACGTTCGATACCGGTTTGTTTTTAATGCCACTGTACTCTTTCTAAACAAAATCTTTGAACCCCAGTCAAATGTAATTTACAGGATTTATTTTAAGTTGTCCAGGTAACCAGTATAACATTAATGCAGTTTCACTATTTCTCAATCATCAAAGTACATTGAAAGCAACAGTATTTATAAGACCTTACCCGACAGTAAAGTAAGTGTGGAGGATCCTGTGTTGTCATTTTCAAGATTTTTTTTCTATCAATTTTAAATGGTCGGCCGACCATTGTTAGAAAAAAAACTTTTTTGAAATACATGTACATATAGTATTGCCCCCCAATTTACCAAATCTAGTCAGTCCACTTCCCATAAAGTTGTGTATAAGCTGTAGACATAACACTTATTGCTTGCAAAAGCATTAATTTTCCTAAGGTGTACATGTATATAGATGAAATTTGAACCATAATTCCGTCGGAGGTACACCAATGTTTTAAACACATCATGATAAGCAACAGCTGGTGCTTCAACAATTTAGTTTTTCATGACGTTTGTGACTTTGAACAAGGGCAAAGGAAAATAAGTTATTTCACATATAATCAAGATTGTAGGTTCTTTCTCAGTGCCTTTTCGCCCCTTTTAGAGACCTTGCCACTAGACTTTTTCAAATCCAGATAAACTCTAATGAATGCAGTTACTCGTATCTTTATCCACAAGTTAAGTACCATGTCCAAGAATCGTGTTGAAACATCTCCTTTAAGTTTTCCTTGTGTTAAAGTTTGCCAGTAGTTGTGAACACGCCTCAATGACAATATTTTTTCTTTCAAGGAGTTCTTTACATTCAATCCAGGGAATTTGCTTAAGTTGGCTCTTGTCAAGAATTGTCTGGATACATGTTCAAGGGTGCGAAAAAAAATATACACATCATCTCCAACATGAAATAAGCCACCTCGGTTTTGTTTGTTGATCCATTCATTTGTGTATTCTAAGAATGTTTTCTCAGTATTAGTTTTACATGCACGCCACTTCTGCAAAACTTCACACAGATAAGTTGCAGTTTTGTTAGTTTGTCTTTTGAATTTCTGATAAAGAGCAAATGGAATATAGCCAGCAGCGTATCTCAAAACCTGTTCCTCCTCTTTGGATAGCGGTATTTCTTTATTGTTCAAGGCATCATCCGGGTTTTCCTTGGAGTTACGGTCAGTAATCATGAATGCCAAGATAGTTTGCAAAATATACTGATATGTAATATAAACAAACTTTCCGTTGCTGTTGATGTTCACACTATCTAGGAATTTGATAAACTTGGTGCTACTTTCCAGCGTGTATTTGTGAAAAGCTCTCCACATCATTGCCGATGCCTCAGGTTTTAGAAATTTCTCATCGCCTGCCGTCATTACAACCCACATGGCCAATACTGTCTCATTGCAGAAGGTCTGCAACTCGGGGCTCTCGGTCATTGTGAGTAGAGTCAAAACAAGTCCCATAGCAGAGAGGGCCAGTGGGTAGCCACCTGAGAAGATGGGATTTGTTTGCATCTTTTGAAGAGCCATCTTGAAATAGTGATGTGATCTTTCCATCACATGCTCTTTCGAGAGAGACGGTCGTTGAACTAGGGAAACAGAAAAAGGAAAACAACAAACATTGATGAGTACATTGTACAAGCAACTAGTCACCTCCTGTTTATACAAACTTGGCCAAAAAATATCAGAAAAAAAGGGACAGCGGGAAATTATGTACATGAACAAACCACTCTTGTCAATGTACATGTACCATCACTGAGCATTTTTAAACGATCCGCTTAAAAAAATTCCCATACCCATCACCACAACCAGTTATAACCAAAATGCAATCGGAGAGTACCTCAAGTTAAAATCATGTAGGAGAGAGCCACATATAAAATAACAGCAAAGTTACCTTTTTTGTCTGGTTGCCGTTGGCCTCCGCCTCTTGCTTTTTCCGAAGTGTCCTGAACATTGCCTTCAGTAGATCTGCCTTTAGGTCGAGCTACATGTAAAAGGAAAAAGGAAGAGAATCATGTACACTTTAAGTCAATTAAGTTATGAACTTTGCTGTGCAGGTGAGGTAAATAATTAAATGTTTTTATTGGATAAATTTTAATAAATGTATGTTGAATTACACTGTACACATTCATACATAATGACAGTGGTTAAAGTAAGGGGAAGGAATATTTCAAAACAACGACTTCAAAAAGTCATCCCCAAATTATTTTAAAATTACAAAAATTAAACCAAGAAAATTATGTTAGAACTTGCTTATAAGTTCAAAACGTTAGATAATTTTGTCGATTTCAGTGGCGGATCTAGGGGCTGAGAAAAAAAAAAACCATTGTCGGGTGTCGAAAATTCGGCACGCTGGGTTGTGTAGGCCAATAACCTCAGGTAAACCCCCCTTAGTTAAAACCTAGATCCGCCCCTGGATTTGTATATTTAAGGTGAATTCAGTCATTTATTAGCAGTTCAATTGATTTTTAAAAATTAAACAAAAGACAATCAGGTAAACCGACAATAAAATTAAAGTAAAAAATCACCGAAAACAATTACTACATATTGGAGTATACCTACAGAGTATTCATATTAAATTTTTACCGTTTTTAAATTTGTTGCCCTTTCCTTTGCCACATCTCTTTCCTGAGGACTTCGTGGTACGCCCAGATGAGAGGTGATCCGGTTGTGCTGATGCCATTGATGGTGTCACAACATCCAAAGGATCTTCATTTTCACGAGATGGAGCGGCAGGTGAATCTGGAAATAAAATAAACCAATAACAAATTTGGCCTTTATTTATTTTTTAAAACATACACAAGCATGACAAGTCTTCCATGATTTGTTTTAATGAATTCTCAGTCACAGCCACACCCAGGGCGAAGAGAATTGTGCTTTACCCCAACATTTTCCTCAAAAGAAAAACCCTGCCCTTTAATAACGGCATACCTGTTGGTTTGTAATGTCGCTAACTAGTTTGGCAATGCCACCTAAAAGTGGATTTTTGTTTCCTTATAGGGAACAGGGCCATACACAACACAATCGCCAAATAAAATTACTATAGAGCTACATGTAGAGAGTTTGTTTCAAAATCATTCATAGGCCATAGGCCTACTTTGTTTTTGGGATTTAAAAAAAGAGTAAAAAGAAAAAGTAGGCCTTCGATTCGGCCTAAATAAAAAAAAATTAATCGGGCCTAATAAGCGTTAGACCAAATTTCTGACGAAACACGTAATAAAGGAGCTGCAAATAAACATTTCAGTTGGTGGTTACCAAATATGAAAGCCTTGAAATGGGTAAAAACTGGGGAAACAAAACGTACCAACATTGGATGCTGTACCTGGACGACAAAGATCGCACAGCCAGGAACCCTCGGGGATCGTGTCTTCCGAGAATCCCACGCACTCGTAGTGGAACCACTCGATTTTGCACCCGAGCCCATCGCACGCAATCATGTCTGTCGTTGCCGGTAGTCCGCACACACAATACCTTAAAGTATCTCCATCACATTCATCTTCTGAAAACTCGGCAAACTCCCCCTCACTTTCTGAAAAATCGCTTAAATCAGAACCATAATAGAAATCTCCCGCTCCGTAAGCCGCCATCTTGTCAGTCGAGCAAACGTGTTGCGCGTGCGCGATGTCTACGACGTCCCATCATGCAACGCGCGTGCGGTTTTCGGCCGGCCTGGCGCCCCAAGGCGCTGCGTTTACTTTGCGGTCGTTATCTGATCGCGGCATGAGACATATTCCCTTTGATCTTTGCTTGCGCTAACTCCTTCTTTTCCTACCTCCATGGTTATACCCTCTTTTCTGTCCTCGCGTGTAATGCGATACCATGACACCTTGACAGGCCAGCACCACGCAGTCTAGCAAGTGCGAGTGTCGTTCGTTTACTTTCCCTGCATTGAGATTAAACGCACTGTGGGCAAGAGCTCGGTATGTATACAGGCGCGGATCCGGGGGGGGGGGGGGGTAGCCGGGGGGCACGTGCCCCCCGGTAAATTGAGTCCCAAAAAAAAAAAAAAAAAAATATTTAAAAAGAAGAGGGGAAAAAAGAGGGAGAGGTGAGAGAAAAGGAAGGGAAGAGAAGGGCAACCTCCTTATAAAAAAATACCGCCGCCGATATAAAACATCTGCTGTGTCTACTTTTTGCCATAAAACTACTGAAAAATGCAATAAGAAAAAAAAAAGGTTATCAATCGTGCCATGGAACTGAATCCCTCTTTTAAGAGAAAACCGGAGTATTTCTCGGATCCCTGGGATTTCAACTCTGTCCATCGATCCCCCTTCAATCCTCCTTGCCGGGTTCGATCCCATTTTAATCCCTTTGCCGGATCTAGTGTAAACGCGGTGCATCTCAACATATAACATATAAGTTTATTACAGGTTAAATGGCCCCAATCAGCAGGAAACAATGGATCACTTGACTGAATGACCTACTAAAGTGCCTAAATCCTCTGCCGATGGTTTTAACACAGGGCAAGGAACAGTCTGAAATCAAGCCATTTTCTTGAAAACTTCAACTGAACTGAATTAAAACCAAGACAAATTCCGGATAAACTAAAAATGAAGGGGAAAAACTGCAAATTAGACGCCAAAAATGGGGGAGGGAGAAACTTAGATTTTTGTAGTGATGCATGACATGGATAAAAAATTGCCAAAAAATAATGGCTAACATAATGATATATATATTCTCCATATACAATGTAATCTTAACAACTTAAAAAAAAAAAAGTCAGGTGAAAGTGGTCAGGAATCGCCTCAGATTGCACCACGGAGCATCCAGAATCTGGCCCCGGACCCCACGCCGTAAGGGCTTCGCGCTCGAATTTATCCGTTTTGGGTGTGCCCCCGTCTAGATTTTTGTAGTCATGACATGGCTAAAATAATCACTAGAAAAGAATGGCGAAAATCATGATATACATGTATATATTCTCCTTAAAATCGTCACAACTTTTGTTTAAAAAAATCAGGTGAAAGTATAGCCAGGAATCGCCTCAGATTGCACCACTGGGGCATCCACACTCCAAAAGTTTTCAGGGCCCTTAAGCGGGCCCCGGACCCCGCGCCGCGCCGTAAGGGCTTCGCGCTCGCATTTATCCGTTTTGGTTTGCCCCTGTCTATATTTCTGTAGTCATGACATGGCTAAAATAATGGATAGAAAAAAATGCCTAAAATCATGATATTAATAGTCTCCATAAAATCGTCAACATTTTTGTAAAAAAGAAAGTCGGGTGAAAGTGGCCAGGAATCGCCTCATCAGATTGCACCACAGAGTATCCAGAATCCAAAATTTTACGGGCCCCTTAACCGGGCCCCGGACCCTACGCCGTAAGTTCAGATCCCAACAAAGATGATGGCCTTTTATTTTATTGTTTTCACTCAACTAACACACCCAACAAAGGCAATAGAAAGTTGCAACGGCAAACTGATTTTGTTATGCGCCAACAGACGGTATGAACGCACGTGCGGCGCATGATAATACAATGTAATTAAAATACTGATAGCAGACTTCAACTGACATTCACTGGGAATCGGCGCGCACTCACACAAACGTTTGCGCGTCCTGCAAATAAGTGTTTGGGAACCTTTGTTAGAGCCTGAGTTTTGCATCTCCGGCATTCCAGTTATAATGTCGTCAAGTATACATCATTGTCCACCATATGTTTTCATAGTTTTTGTCAAGCGTAGACCAAATCACATTCTAATCATGCCTTACCGAAATGCATCTAGGCATTATTTTGCAATAATTATTTTGTAAATAATGTATTCTTAATATAATGTATAGGCAATATTTGTGTTGCTAGGTGACCAGAGCTCCATTGTGCAAAGAGACGCTTACGCTTCCAAATACATTGGATGAGAAATTTGAGTTTTGAAGATCTTTTGTATTTTTTAATGCTTGAAGGTGTTAATTATTGTCATTTATTGCAATTCAAGCTCAAGAAAAGGTTGAAGTTTGACACAATTTTGCACCTAAAATTGTGTAAACCCCAGGGGCTCCAGGGGGCTTTACCTCAACCCCTAGCAAGGGCTTTGCGCCTGCAACCCACCAGGGGGCCCTTAAGGCGGTCCCTTAGACCCCGTGCCGTGTCGCGCTCCACAAAGGATGGCTTTTCAAAAATCATCCCCCCCACATGTAACAAGAAATCTCCGCGCATGCCTTTGTCACTCAAGGCTCATTTGAATAGCTTGTGATTGGGATTAGGACTGGAGGGCTTGTGATGGACTCGACTACATCTCTGCTTAGAACACATATTTTCTCTTTTGCCCTGTCCCGACGTAATATATGAAGCACTCTATGCTCGGTGCTTTCCGAGAGCCTGTGTGAAAAAAATTCACAGGCTTACTCGGGCGAGATTCGAACCCACGACTTCCTGCTTACCAGTGCAGACGTCTTAATTACCACTCGACCACCGAGCTTGCAGGGTTCGGTTGGCCGATTCGAATCCAATGCAGCAGCGGGTACTGCGTAATCAATGTAAAGATCCAAATGCTATCCATAACTGTTTACCTTCACCCCAAACCTCTTAAGGTGCTTCCTGCTTGACCCTGGGCATGCCCAAATGATCACCGGCCCCACTAAATTTCAAAAGAGCAAATGCATTAACTTCGATTCCTAGGCATTCTCTCCGTCCACTCACTTTAATTAAGAAGTCTGCCTCAAGGTGCTTATGAACATGGAAGCAGTTTTGCTATGCACTCTGATTGTTGCTCATGATTCATTTCTGGGTAAACAGAGGTTTTGTCGACCAAACAAAGGCAATTGCAAAATGTGTGATTTGGTTTTTGAAATGGCTGTGTTGCTTTATAGCAAATGGAAAAACAAATTTCAATCAAATAAGATTAATATTCACTTATACTTTATTTAATTTCATTGCATTTCACCTATTATAAAATATATTTGTACAGACGTCAAAACTTTTTACATGATCAATCAATCCTAATTAGTCAAAAATAAGCACGTTTCAATAACAGTTTGTACCATTAATTGACTGCTGCATCGAAAGACAGTTATCAGTTTTGTCAAACTCGGAATATTAACAGATAAAAGATTATTTTTAATGGGACACCATTTGTTGCACAAGAATTCATGAGCTGTACACCGAGTAATTTCAATCTGTATGTCCACACGTACTACCTGAATATTTGTTTTTATCTAAACCTGAATTTTACTTTTAAATTTTGTAACCTTAAATAAAACTTGTCATGTTCTTAACCAACACAAACTGAATTACATAGATATGAAAGGTATCAACAATTACTTAAAAATCAGGACAACAAAACTATCACTGTAATTCAACCCTGAGCAATTTGCTAGTCTAACAAATTTCTTAACTTGGGAAATAAAAGTCCGATAGGAATCAAAATACAATCCACTGGAGAGTATACAAAGGTCAAAACTTTATCAAAATACTAATGGGTAAAACTGTTTGACATGCAGACTTTCTTCAGATTTGGCAAATTATTTTAAGATAAACTCTTCTCACCAAAATATTTCCTTGCCAATCCTCATAGATTCCATAATCGTTGGATGTTGGCTTTACGAGCCAACAACTTCCTTTCTTCAAAGCTAAATGTAGTACTGAGCCAACATTTCTATTCAGTTTCAAAGTTAACGTTTGCTGAATATCTCGCATATTTACAAATTTGATTCCTGTAAATGTTTAAAAATATTAAGTGATACCTGTCTTCTTCCAAAGTGTTCAGTCTTGAAATGCTCCAGTTTTTCTAGTTACATTAATGAGGTTTGTTAAAAAAAAAATTTTTCGAAACTAGAGTTTGTCATTTTCATGCAGTGGCACAGTGCATTAAAGTTTCCTCAAACCGATATGAGCGCACCACACAGAACAGTTATGTTTTTACAAACTTTTGCAGATCCCTATACTAACACACAGGGGACCTATTAATCTGTGAGAATTATTTATTTTCTCAAGTATTTTACTCATTAATGTTTACAAAAAACATACATTTATGTAGCAGAATGGAATTTTGAGAATTAATGACTTCGAATTAACGTTTTTAAAATGCAACTCCAGTCGCTGCCATTCTCAAAATGGGATTTCACCCGATAGACAATTCACCACAATAGGACGACCTGTCACTTCATAAAAAACAAAATCTACAATGTCACGTCAAAAGTTTTTCTTTAAATTAAGTCGCTTAAGACAAAATACATGTATTACACAAGGAATGAAAAGCAGGCATATATGTGTAGGACGTTTATCAGGCTACCCATAGTAAATATTAAGATAAAATAAAAATTGAAAATAACTCAACTGATTCCCTCATTAATTATTCATAATCAAATGGATTAAAATCATCAATGAAGAAACACTGGCATTTTTTAGGCAATCAAGTCAAAACTTCTTCCAAATTTGAAGTCATATTCATTAATTATGCAAAATATGCTAATTGTGTGCAAGTATCACAACATAGCACTGCAAGTCATGACAATGAACTTTGGTGACATTTTGTTAAATAAAACATTTATGGAGTCCGAGATGAGTAGCAAAGCATGCTGGGAGTTTTGCTTGTCGACACAATGTTTCAGATATGCACGCACGTTTTTGGCCTTTAGAACGACATTACTAAAATAAATTTGCCGAAATTATTTTTTCAATTACGATTTGAAGGTTCACATGGTGAAGAAAGCAATAACATGGCAGCTCTCTTTGTGAGTTTGTGGGGCTCTGAAAAGAACCAGGGGAAACTCAACGTTTTGCAGAGTATACTTTTATACTTTGAACATCTTCCGGGGACTGCGGAAATCCAACCTAACTCCACTTCACAATTGGAATCCCTCAGTCTCCTGACGACGGGCAGAGTACGTGTATACTGTCCAGGATGTTGAGTTCCCCCAGTTCTTTTCAGAGCCTCACAAACTCGCAAAAGAGTTTCCACACGATGCTACCGCAAATCTTCATCTTATTTATAATAATAAAAACAAATAATAATAAATAAAAAATCCCCTTGGTTATCCATCCCTCAAAATGATTTAAAAATCCAACCAAAAAAAATCAGGTTCTACTAAATTGCGTATCAAAAATAAGACAAAGGAACAGAAACACACCATTACACTTCTCACGATAACGCAACAAATATTTCTGAACCATTATACACTGATAAAAATTTTCTGAACAGTAATATTACAAAAGGATTTCAACAAAAAGTTAACCGCTATAATATTTCGTAATTTGGCATATTTCGTATAGTTCTACGTACACTTATTAAGATTCCACATGTTCCCTAACGTGTCTAGCAAATATCACGAACGTGCGTTGTGTCGGTCGACTTTCAGCGCATGCTTCATGGAGTGTGGGAGGGGCAGTATATCAATGTCGTTATCATTGCGTCCGATGTTCTGGAGGATAGTGGAGTAGCATTTATCCTGAAGGCGTAGCTTCCGCGAGCTGCGTACTCCAAGCTCGAGCTCAGTCTCAGCCGCTGTTGAACACGCTAAAGGGTAGAGCTCCTCGCCAACTCGGTTAAGATCTGGAAACAAGGCATGAACCAACAAATTCTGTAAGGAGATGGTACGTACTTTTTTGGGCAAAGTTTTGCAATTAACGTGTATCCTGAATGTTGAGGTTTCTAAAATTTGACACTGGTATGGCAGGAAAGAAGAGAAAAAGTGAGATCTTTCTGGAGGGGATGTATATGCTGGAACTTTGTCTTGGAGTGAAAAGTAATATTTCATTGGTGAAAAGAACTTTTGTGACACCCCATGCCGAAACAAGGCACTTCCTGCCAAAAATACAACTTTTTTTAGGGGGCCATTATTTACCTTGTTGAATACAGACGACAGTCATAGCTCCAGTCTGAAAAAGACCACCTGGCCGGTTGACATCTGTAGGTGCATTCCTGCACGTACTCAATCCATTGTTTGAATTACACCTGCTGCACGAGCCCGTCTTGGCATACCAGCCCACCCCCCCCCCCATTAATAGCAGTTGCCCAGAAGGGGTTAACCCATTGAGTCCAGGTGTTATAATGGGGAGCCGGGATGCCAGACCGGCTAATGCAGCCAAGCGTAACATACACAATAACCCAACAATGGATTGAAAATGCAGAGAATGTGGGTAAGCCGTCAACCAGCCAGGTGGTAATTTTCAATCCGCGCCCATAGGAGTTCAAGAGCTTTCAAATGATCCATCACTGGGGTCGATAGGTGACGTATTTTTCAAGTTATGGAATGTTTAACATGAAGGTGCAAACACATTACTGCTTTTGATCGCTGTTTTTGTTGTTGAAAATTTAATGCCATTTACAATACTTGACTGCTGCTAATCAGTACAAGAGATTTATTCAAACCCAGCCAACTCTGGAGGTTCCCATTTACTCCTGGGCGGAGAGAAGCAATAACTGACAAACTGTCTTGCTCAAGGACACACGGCTGGGCTTGAACTGCACAATGTTATGTCAAAGTCACTTACCTCTAAATGCCACGCCCATGTTGATTCCGTTCTTGAAGAATGTGAGCGTGCCGGCGTACAGGTTGAGCAGTATTCCAATCCGGGTGTTGTTCTTGAAGAAAGCTTTGCAGTATTGTAGACTCCTTCCGTTGTGCCACAAGGTGCCCTTGTAGGATAATCCCCAGCTCTGATCGTCCATTCCTAGAATAAATCCAAATTGGCAAAAATATTAATCCTACCCTTCCGAAATCCTCCCAAAATCATCTTTGCCAAATGGAGGAATTTGGAGGATTGAGGGTCTGTGGAAGTTGAAGCATCAGCAGATTTTGCAGGATTGAGGGCATAAGAGGATTTTGTTTTTTTGAAGGAAAATGGAGGATCAAGGTCATCAGGCCCAATCTGGTGCTGGATGATTTCGGAGGATTGACGTTACTGGGGTGTTTATCCAAACCTCCTAAATGATTTTGCAGGATTCAGGCAGTGGTCCCCATTAACAAACATTGAAGGATTTCGGAATCGGAGGATATTGGAGGAATCGGGTTACATGTAGAAAAAAAATGATGTACCGTGGGAGTTAGGGTTAATCATTCAGAAACACCGATAAATACATAAGAAATCGAGATTTTGACTATTTTTGTGTATTGGTAGTAAATCAAGAGTTAGGAAAGATTGTAAAACCATTGTTAGTAAACAGATTATATGCAATGTCCCTGATGCTCACAGCTGTGCACAAATTCATTGTATTACGTGTCCAGAATCATAACAAGCAAGGTTTTAAGCTCTTGAATACGGACGACGGCCATAGCTGCAGTTTGAAACAAACCACCTGGCAGATTGTCGTCTATAAATGCATTCCTGCACATACTCAACCCATTCATGTTTCAACTATACTGTTCTTGAGTGGGAGTGCAGGGTTCGACCTTAACGCTGGTCCGCTAGACAAATTCTAGTCAAAACAGCGGCAGTCTAGTCAAAACCCTTTTCCAAGTAGTCCGGCGGTCTAGTGAAAAAAAATGCCAAGATAAGCTAAGCACGCGCGTCTTCAGAGCCAGATTGTCAACAGCGATCCCCGATTGCGTGGAGTTTACTCTCAGCTAAGGCTGTTCGATATCCATTTATTTTGATACCGAAATATCGGCAGAAAAATATCGCGATATTCGATATTATCGTGATGACGTCACTTTTTCATTACCGGAAGAACGGAGGAATACAAAAAATACATGACGGAAGTCACCACGGCATCATGAGATCGGGGCCACCGGGATCGGGCCCGCCAGGATTGAGCGGCAGGAACGGGGGGCCGGTTTGACAAAGCTTCCCTTCGCTCGTTGAGTATTTGGAGTTTTACGACATTTACCTTCAGTTGGCTACTTTATGGCACTCCAGAAAGACTAGCGTTTGTTTCTATTTCAGCATTGTTGATTATTTAGTAACACAGATGATAATACCATGGACGATCACATGCGAGCTGTCAACAAACGATCGTGTCGTATATTTTGTGAAGACGACATGACATTGCACAATGTACAATGGATGCGCGGCACGTGTTTTAATCTTTTCTCAAGACGCGACGCAGTTCGCTACACGTAACTACACCTAACTACGTGTGCCGTGTACACTGGGGAAAGACGGTGGCATTCAGTGCGGTTGCTTGCACTTGACCAAGGCTAGCAACAAAGCAACGCGCACGCGCAGATGCGCTACAGGGGTTGACCTTATTGCAAACAATTGCCATACCCCTCAATCTCAAGATGAGTTCGCAAGCGTGTAGGTACGTACATTGTACACTGTTTAATTTATTAAACCTGGTCGCTTGCCAGAGGAAGAAATTGACGACCCTGATAGTGTTTCGTCTGACTCAGATTATTAAGAGATTTTAAAGCGGGGGGGGGGGGGGGGGGGGGAGGTTTTTCTGGCTGATACAAAAATGTGACTGTTTTTTTTTCAGAAACATAATTGAAAAATAGCTTCTTTTAAATCATATCAAAAGAACTTTCATCGCCTCAAAAACTTGAGCATGTTCTGAGGGAATGACATTCCCTCAGAACATGCTCAAGTTTTTTGAGGGGATGAAAGTTCTTTTGATATGATTTAAAAGAAGCTATTTTAGCCAATAACTTATGTACACAGGAACTATTAACTAGGCACTCATCCTGCCACTTCACTTCATTGAAAGAGAAATAAAATATAAATCAAACCAGTAAATAACTTGTGTAATATTTTGTGGAACTTTTTTATCACAATTCTGAAGGAAAATACATCGGCCTACAGTACAGTATTGCGAAAACTGTTTACCTGGAGCCTTTTCTTTCTCTTGGATGGGAAATACAAATTATAACCCAAGGCCCATTCTTTGTCCCTGTTATTAATAATAATATGTATAATATTCTGGAACATCACTGTCCAATTTACCATTATCACGACGTCGGTGTATACGTTATTTACATTGTAATTGACGTAAAAGGTTACTTACAAAAAAAAGTAGCCTAAAACTAAGGTGAAAAAAACATGCGGACCAGTGAAAATGCTGGCGGGCTTGTAAAAAGTCAACATTACTGGTCCGGCTGGCTAGTGAAAAAAAAGTTAAGGGGAAACCCTGGAGTGTAATGAATAGATGGAGCTTTTTCAAACAAAGTTTTCCATTCACAGGAAAGGGGGGGGGATCAAGTGCTCACGAATATATTCAGTGTGGTGCCTATTGTTTGCGTTTACGCTTGGCTGCACAGCCTGTTCTTGGCATACCAGCCCCCATCAATACGAGCTAGACTACTGTCTACACTTAACTCTCATTGCTAGACACGACTGCACCCTCTAGAGTTGGCACAGGAACAGTGTTCATGGCCTTTACAAAGGGCCCGAATCACTTTCTCAAAAAGGAAATATCAAAAACCAAATAATTTCGTTTTGGGTTTTGCATTGGAAGATTGGCCGGCATTGTTGTACTGCACAATGGACTCACCGAGCATGTCGATGAACTGGTAGTTGGACGTGTGTAGTAGTGCTTTCTGTGTCCCCACACCGACCATGATGGACGTCCCGACTGCAGGCTCAGTGAAGATCACTTCCCAGTAATACTCCCCCTCGTTGAATCCCTGAGTTCCCCGGACACCCGCTGTGCCTGTGCAGTCCTCTACTGGATCTACAAACAAAGAAGGAAACATTGCCGTATTAAAAGCTTGAGAAATGGTGAAGGTTTCTACCTGTAGGTACCAGAAATCAATGGGTCTGTAACCGGTAACAGGGGCAGATTAGGAAGTTAGACATTTCGACAAATGATGCAAACATTATTAGCCGGGTAAGCACAAAAGCTGGATGGAATTTGACATTTGTTTGTAGTTCCCATCAGAATGACTTACAAGGGCTGATGGGAGATATAAAATGTGGAGTTTCCCTTCCGTTAATTTGCCCCTATTACCAACAGAAGATGAATATTCATGACCAAATGTGCACAGAATTGGCCGATATTTCTTCTACATACCACACACCATACTACCTGCACCAGGACAGAAGGATATGATGTTCCAAGGAACAGAACAGATACCCATCGACATCTTGAAGATTTCGGAAGTGTATTGCGTGCAGGAAGACAGCTTTCAAGATGTACACGTAGGTTTGGTTTCTGTAGTGGCCATCTCAGAAGGAATGCATACTTGAGGAAGAAGGGCCAATGTCGGAGTTTCTTTGATGAGATGACAGCTCACCCCTAGCATCAGGCCAACGGTGCCATGGAAGTAGACGTCAACTTTGTGGGATGCGATGATGAGAAAGTGTGACCGTACTTGGACTTCCAACTTGACGAGATGAACTACATGTAGCTACATGTGGAGTTCCTGGCATCGTGTTGGCGCTTCTAGGAATCTTCATGAAAGACTTCCGACACATGTCGTCTGGCACCCCAAAGTGAAGTACATGTAGTTGGTCACTCATCCTTGGGGCGGTCAAACCATGGACTCTCTTGTAAGAAAGTCCATGGTCAAACCTGGTGGCTACTTCTTTCTGCTCACTCATTGCTGGATTCCACTTCTTTTGTTGACGAAAAGAAACAGATCGGAGAAGGTGAGGTATTTTCATCCCACCTGTACTATAAGCACCAGGGAATCTCCTGGTATACAAGCAGTAGAGTTACAGAAAGAGATCGATAGAAGATTTTATTTGTATACAGGAAGTTTAATTTCAAATTAATACACAGGAATGGCTGTTAGTGCATCCACAGGCCCCACAAGAAAGGTTGAATGATGAAAAGAAAAAGGAAAATGAATGCGTTATCATGCAATAATGAAGTTTTACAGACACATTTAATTTAAAGATTAAATACTGCATTCAAGAACAGTCCAAAATTACAATATATAGATTATTCAATTTTGAGTGCACTTTCAAGAAATTGATGGACACCATTCACAATTTTGATCAATAAATTGGATCACAGTATTTTTTTCTTGAACTTGTCAACGATTCAATGTACAATTTTTCACATTAATTCAGAAGTCAACAGAAATGTGGAATCCAAAATATTGACAACCTTTTCGATTTTAAGTCTAAGTTATACACAAAACCCTTAACCCCTAAGGGAGTGTGTAAAATCGTATTGAAATTGTTGGATTTAGCATGGTTAGGGTTAAAGTAACTGACATTCCACAACAATGTCAACGTAGGGATATTAAAAGAGCCTCTTATAATATTTACCAATATGGAAATATGCAGCGAGCTGATTGGTAGAGAGATGGACATCGGAGGATTTGTTCTGCCTGTCCCAGCACCAGTTATCCGGTCGATATTCCCGGAAAGTTGACATCTGGCCCGACTCCATTATTGACATCACCGCGTTCTGAACAAACAAAAAAAGGCAGATATGACGATTTACACGTAAGTTGGGGATGGCTGCAAGATGAGCTGATTTGAATGCAATCGCCACAAAAATCGGAAAGATTTTAATACTTTAATACCCCCGCCAAAATCGGTCAGGAACAGCAAAATCTTTGAAAATACTTAACTTTCCTTGATAACTATCTAAATGTGTGGCACAACCTGTTATTTCAAGATTTTGTCAGCAGAATCTGTAAAATTGAGGCAGAAATTAACATGTATGTAACACTTTGAGTGACCATACACTGGTGCCAAGAACATCTAACACAGAAAACACAAACTTTCTTTCCCTATATTGCAAAAAAAATTCCCAAATAAATTCTTAAATTTAAAGGTTGTGCCAAGCGTTTATACAATTCTGAACACAGATGGATGGTTATTTTCCAAGATTTTGCTGTTCCTCACTGTAGGGGTATTAAAGTAAAATCTTTCCCAAAAATCTTCATTATGGTACACAATATTTTAATGAACTACATGTTATGACTATTGCCGATATTCTCACCTGGACATACATGTACAACTCGGCACCCAAATACAATGTATGGCCTTCTGTTCGCGACTTCCAAATCGGCACCTGGACGCCTCGAAACATGTGTACATTGTATTTATTTTCATGACAAACAGTAAACTCCAACAGCAGGTTGTGTTGAATTTTGATGGGTTCAGAACTGTAGCACCTTGGCACCATTACTTTACATTGAGCTATGTCCCAATTTATCGAAGTCCAAAGCGAAGTGATGACGTCAATGCAATGTTTGGAACCAGAATACTTTTGTTATGTGTTTGCATGACTGGCTGTTAACAAAGGAACAGTCGAAATTTACATTTGTTTGGAACCAGTTGTCATGCCAACTGATGTCAGACTTCGGTACTCTATAGGTATACCGCAGTGTTGTATTTTGACAGGTTGAGGACACTTCCAACATGTAGTAAAAATGCCTCGGGGGTTAGTTAATTAATACCCCCCCCCCCCCTCCCAACCAGAATGGGTCAAGAACAGCTAATTCTTGAAAAATAACCAACCCTACAACTGTCTGAACATGTGGCACAACCGGTTATTTCAAGATGTCAGCAAAATCCATAAAACAAGAAATTAACCTGTATGTGAACACTTTCAGTCACGATCGGCCGACTGCCACAACTAAGAACTACATTGTAATACACAGTACACACTTTCTTCCTTAGTAGTAGTACTACTGTATACATGTATTGGAAAACAATTTCCCAACAAAAGTCTTGTGCATTTTGTCAGATTTGTCTGCTTCTGACCCACTTTGGTGGGGTATATATGTAGAAGTAAAAATCTTTCTGTATCTGCAAACTTCAGTTATTGTTTGTTTGTTTGATTGATTTTATTTGACAATCTCCACAAATATTTATAAAAGACAATTACAATGGACATAAAAAAAAATTTAAAAAAGGAACACAAAAAGCTGCAAGCAGCTTTTTTCCCATTGTGGTCCTCTAATCATATTGTTGCCGAATGTTTCCGATTGACAATGACATCAAGATCATCCAAATGGAAGCTCCGCAAACAGTGCTCAAGCAATTTTTGTAGCTTCGGTCGATTTCGGCTCTGAGCCGAAGCGCTAAAATTTTGGTGGCCGCCACGAGCATGGACCGTTTACAATAAGTCAATTGCACATTCATTTATTGTTTATACAATTACAAAGACAAAGACAAAGTTAAAACTGAAAATTAAAATCAGTTATAATAAAAATATAAAAACAAAGTTATAAAAAAATACATGTAACCACATCACACCCCAGTGACCAGCTTGACCAGCTGGACAAACAAGACAAAACCACAGTACGACCACCCCAATAAACAACAAACATATATCATGATAATTGATATATAAATTAATACAGTATACATGTGTCGAGCGCAATCTGGAGTTTTGCGCAACTCCAGATTGCGTTTGACACATAGTCATGGAGGTAGGAAATGTACTCTCCATCTGATGACCATTGCATGCGAGGTCCACCATGTCCACTGCAAACTATAACCAGTCATGTCAGTGACATTTAATTATTAAACTTACACTTTCGGTAAATTAGTGCTGACTTCAATTCTCAGCAGCAATGTTTGCCAACTTTATGTCAGCTCCAACAGCACTTCGAAACGCTGGAAAATGTACCGTCAATCATCACCAATCAATCTACGTCAACTTGACCATGGAGATTTCTCCATGACTTGACGAAGGCTAACAAATTTGACACCAGCGTTCACTTTAGTTTCCAGAAAAATCTAGAATTTGAAAGCTAAAGTTTAAACCTGCATAGCACACGCAGCGCCCAGACAATCTCACACTTCACAGCACAGGGACTTGAATTTACTGACCACAGCTGCACTCGATGCTGCTGTTACTAGGCAAATTAAAGCATAAATTATCCACAAACTGTTCAAATTTGTGTTGCGTACGTGTGTTGTTGTGTAACTATAAATTGACCGTGCGAACGGTACCGCATTGTAAATTCATGCTGTTCCTTTACCCATTGTTACTCCCCGTTCTATTTACAGAAATATCCATTATGCTAACAAAAAATAGCTATATCCCAAATAAAAACAATTTTGAAATTTCTGTATCAATCGTATTACTTAATATTCTTTAAAATATCAAGTTAAATCTAATTTGCTGTAGTTATTTGGGCTATTTTATAGGTTACAATAAACGTAGGTAGGCATGTGGTAATCTTAAATAACAAAGTCAGGTGACGATTCAATGGATGGATGATGCAAGATTTGTATGACGTCAGAAGAGGGGGGGTATTGGTGGCGCCCTCATTTGATCGCTTTGAGCCAGTCGGGTAATTAAGATCGACAGAGGGCGCTAACACCAGAAGTTGATTACGTAATGATTATTACGTTGCGCCATACGCCAATTTATTTTTCCGTAGGCGGGTGAAGCAATAACATGAATAATTCAGTATTTGATTTTGATTTGATTTATTCGCAATTTCCACATATAGAAATGATATAAATTAGTTAATTATCTAAAACTATAAATAGAAAGTTAAACAGAGAGTCCCCCATACTGTGGAAAAAGCAGGGATAACGCAAAAAGTAAAAAAAAAAACTTATTTCCATTGCGGTCCCAAAGTAGTAGTTTCGATGAGAAAGTTATGTTTATTCATTATAATAGAACAGAATGGCACAGCATGGTTATTATTTAGTCAACTAGTAACATTCAATCATTTTAAAGAACAGCTGTTGTCGAGCTGCTACAGTCGACTAGTCTAGTGGATAGTGGGTTGGGCTATGGATCAAAAGGTCCCTAGTTCGAATCCACCTGTACCAATTTTTATTTACACGCCGCCGTGGCAAAAATGTTCAGCAACCCAAAAATATTTTATAAACACATCACAAAAAGTAAGTTGTGTGAAAATTGGAGGCATCCATGACTTTATGGTTGACTGAGCACAAAATGGACCGACAAAATCACCCAAAGTCAAAGTTCACAAGAGTGAAAGAAGCTTGATTATCAAATGTGTTTATAAGGAACAGTTTAACTCCAATTGTGCAAAAAGCATGTTAATTATGTTACCTGTTGATGTTCTTCGTCTTAGTGTTCGGTTGATGATAAGTCGATCCTCTGCAGCAGTGGTCACTTTGGGTCATCCACTGCGAGGTCTATCACTTGACCAGTCTCCATTAACTTTTGGCGCAATTTTCTGATGGCATTTGGGCTAACACCCATCCTTCGGGCTACCTGTTTAACAGGGGTCCCAGCCTCCAAAAGCCCAATTGCAATGGCTCTGTCTTGGTCAGATAATCTGGGCATGATTTGAAGTACAGAACTTCAGCATGATTTCTGATTCCCAATGTTCTTGGTGTATGACTAGTGAATGAGGCTGGTCAGACAACTAATACTGGACTAACATGTGAACTTTGACTTTGGGTGATTTTGTCTTCAATTTGTGCTGTCAACCATAAAGTCATGGATGCCTCCAATCTTCACACATTTTCCTGATAACCATATAGGTATATTCTAGGCTAGGTGTAATCTGTAAGAAATTGTTACTTTAGAAATTATGAGGAGTTATTTAGGGGGAACTTACTTTTTGTGATGTGTTTAGAACATGTACAGTAAGCAATAATCACTAGCACTTTGCGGACATTAAAATTGTGTAAAAAGTTGTTGTTTTCAGGCGAAAATTATGATTTCTTTGAGCGGTAGTAACGGCTATCCTAATGGCTTCTTCACGCTGTCAAATTTGACCAGTTTGAGCAGAGGAAGTCTTTAAGAGGAAAACAAAGAAAGAAATTGTCAAGAAAGTGTATTCCAAAGTCTTTGTGCTGTTTTATTAAGTCTTTTGTGTTGGCTTATCAGACAATACAGCTTTGACAAATCTGTATTGTCAACAGATAAATGGATTTACACATTTACTGTCAGTTCTAAACTATTGTCAATTGGAACAATGGGGCTCACTCTTGTGAGCCTTTAAAGTTAATTCCCCACAACTATACTGACCCTTTAATCACACAGATATTATTCTTGTACGGCTCATTTCACACATTTTCTTATACATGGCTTTTAATGTTAATTGCGTTAACAGCACTGCATATATAATTGTGCATCATTTCAGTCGATATTTTACATTTCCAATAGTATTTTGTAGCTGCAATTAATATAAAAACTTCACAAAATCAAAAAATAGGATTTTTCAAATTTTAACAATGTAAGTTTTGTATTAGGAAAGATTGGAAAAAAACCCACAAAATTAGTTTATGAAAGAAAACTAATTTGTTCTATATTTTTGGTTTGATCATAGAGCACAGACAATCTGCCTACTTCAATGCCCAATGCAATGTAATAAGAGATGCTGTACAATTAATGATCTCACTGTGTGTGTGTTCTGTTCAGTGTTGGAGGCCTCGGTCTCGGCCTTGGCCTCGAAGTGCAAGGCCTCGGCCTCGGCCTCGGAGCCTTCCGGACTCGAAGATCTGGTCGAGGCCGGCTCGAGGCCGCCCACTTTGACCAATTTTCCCACCAATTCAGATGTGTTTTCTGTTTCAATTAATTTAAATTGTTTACCGTCATGAAACTTTCGAGAAGCTGCCACAGTGAGTTCCGTGAAACGAAATAAAGTTTCAAGCAGATACGCACGAATTAATGAACTGGTATTTGCATTATTGCACCATGGAGCTATAGATAGCTCCCCGATTGCACGTACTACGTACGTACATTATATGTATTATCTTCTTGTAGAACCAGTCTACTCCCGGTAATAGAATACGTGTAGTTCCTGGTCCAGCACTTCACTCGCCCCATGAACTGCCACTATTGTGTTACACGTACTCAGGTAGCATCTAATATTGTTGTTAGATAATCTGTCTACTCCCGCTATAGACTGGTTCCTGGTCCACCACTCGGCCCTGAACGAGTGAACGTTAAAGCGATAATCATAATAGCCGGCAGTGAAGTTGAGGGAACCAACCTGTTATTCACGCGTGCTCGCGCAACGCGAAGCCTGTCACATGTCTACTAGTCTATGTACCCATAACTGCATGCCCTTGCAAAGACTGTCCTCTCTGTTCCAGCTAGTCTTGGTTCAAAGACGTTACTATTGTACTTTTGTACTTTCGCAGTTGCAATGCACAGGCAGCGCGATCAGGTACAGTGTAGTTGCAATAGGCCGACAGCGCGATAAGATTTTGGATCTGTAGTAAAGTCTTGGATAAGTTGGCATTTCGGGGGCGCGACCAGACTGTGGACTGTGATAATGATGGACGGTTATGCAATAGACCGATCCAGTGAGGTCGCCTGATGGTGTTCTGACCAATCACATTCGTGGTTTATGTCCGACATGCGTGCACGCGCATGTGACGCGCGCAGCTGCAGATCAATGGTCATGATGCCTCGTCATGTCCTATGTATTTGCATGTAATGAATAATTTATGATAAGGCCCAAACTCGGTCACTGTTTGGATCCCTCGGAAAAGCGAGGGAGAATCATCGAAAAGTAAAGAAAAAGTTAAGAATTGCCTGCCAACTTATCCAAGACCCTTGTGGCGATCCAAAATCGTGCACGTTTGACAAACACCGGCTGCGGATTCGGCTGCATTTTGTAAACTACGCATGCGTGAGGCCAGAACGCACGTACGAAGCCGGGATTTCGAGGACACAACGTTAGTGAATCTGGCGCGCGGGCGCTCCGAAATAACAACACAAGGGTCTTGGGCCCAAGACTATGTTCCAGCCAGCAGTGCTCCAGTGGAGCGCATTTTTAGCAGAGGAGGGATTATTATGAGGCCACACCGTGCAAAGCTATCCCAATAGATGCTGGAGACCCTTATGTTCTTGAAATGCAATAAACATATCCTTTAAGGAACCTGCCATTGACGTGACTTGAACATAGAATAAAAAATCCAACAATGAATGTAGTGTACACGATTGGTAATCCTCTAATTTGTTTTTACTGAATTATTACGAAATACCTTACTAGCCTGTAAGTTAATAGTAGTCTCAATCATCGTGTGAAATGATAGCACCAGGTGTGCTGTCGTTGTCAAGAAAAGTGAAAATTTATATTGTTTTCAATCGTTGGAAAACTGCCCTGTAGGCTTAAGTCAAGGCGCGCGTGGCTACCCGGACGAGTGGTGCGCCCCGGACATGCTGGCATTCGGGGCGCGTCACGTGTCCAGGTAGCCACGCGCGTCTTGTTGACTAAAGGCTATCATCCGCCCGACGGTTGAAAACGAGCGCCGTTTTTCTCTGTTTTTCTCGCCATCCAACAACGCAAAACTTTGAACAGGTCAGTGGAACGATATTTCCTATAAAATACTAACCCCCAAATCCGCCCATTTCTGAAAATTGCAACAATGACCAATCATACACACTGCCTTTAACCTTGATTGAGTGGATTATTAGTTTATTACGTGTTTAGTAACCGGCCTCGGCCTCGGCCTCGGACGTTGTGGCCTCGGCCTTGGCCTCGGACGTTGTGGCCTCGGCCTCGGTCTCGGCCTCGGAGGTTGTGGCCTCGGTCTCGGCCTCGGAGGTTGTGGCCTTGACTACAACACTGGTTCTGTTAAACCTAATTACAGGGTTCATACACCCTTGTAAAAAGAACATTCCAGGACTTTCCAGGATTTTCCAGGTCAAGATTTTGATTTTTCAAGGACTTAATTCAGCTACGCTGACGCTGCGCGGGATCGCAGACGCATTTGCGGTAAATTTCGATCGCAACTTATTAGACCATTTTGTCTTATTTTGAAACTAATATTTATTTTAATACAATTTCCAAGAATTTCCAGGACTTCTTTTAAAAATTAAGCACTTTCCAGTACTTTCCAGGATGGGTACAAAATTCCGGGATTTTCCAGGTTTTCCAGGAGGCGTGTGAACCCTGTAATTAAAATTTAGCATTTGCTTATCGCAGCCAGTAGACAATGCACACAAAAATATCTGTGTGCAGAAATTATGCAAAACTGCAGACGGATTTTATTCCGGCTGTCATTCTGTGAGTAAACAAAAATTGTTCTGGACATTACCGCATGTAACAAGACCGAGTTCTCTAGTTACTTCTACTGCACTGATGCAGCCAAGATAGTAACAAAAAGAATGGACCGATCAAACTATCAATCGGGCCCAATGTGTGTGCAGTTGTACATGGGTCATTCCATAAATTTGGGATCCAAAAGTGTGACTTTTTTTTAGTGTCGCTGTTACACCTGACCCGTTTAATTTCCATCAAGTATCATTAAAATTGACTTCACACTATCTTTTGCTTTACACAATCACTATTGGAGATAGAAGGCATTGAAGAATGTGTCTGGAATTGCAAAATCTTATACATGTCACTATGTAACGGGGACACCAAAAATGTCACACTTTCGGACCCCAAATTTATGGAATGGCCCACATACACATGATGCATAAATACATGCACTTAGTCTGTTCTACAGATATTTTCATGGTAAATGTTCCACCGGCTTGTCCAGCTTGGTTCCTCCAGTTAAGGTGTTTGAGCATGAAACTCAGCTTTCTGCTTGTTCCCCCACCAATATACTCTAGCTGTACCTAGATGTAGAACGAAAAGCTACGCCAATAGCTTTTCCCCTCGTTCTGTATCTCTATGGAATTCTTTGCCTGGTGCATGTTTCCCTTCATCTTACGATCTTTCCTGCTTCAAGAGGAATATTAATTCCTACCTCTTGCATCTTTGATTCTTTTTCTTTTTGTAGCTCTGTACCTCAAGTGGCTTTTTAGCTTTGTTCGGAGCAAATTTGCATGAATTTCTTTTTTCATACATACATACATATAAAAATACAAATTCCTGGTACACCAATGAGACACAAATTGAATTTTCACTGAACAGGTTTAAAGACTAAAGACAAAAATTTTGACTGGAATGTAGAAAGAAATATTTTTGACCCTGCAAGGGCATACCCAAATAGGACTTCCAGTCATGGAAAATACTGGAATTTAAAGTATCATGGAAAGCTCCCTCTATTCATTACACTCCCATTCAAGAACATAGTTAAACAAATGAATGGATTGACTATGCACAGGAATGTGCCTATAGAGGTCAACCAGCCAGGTGGTCTTTTTCAAACTGCAGCTATGGCCGTCGTCCGTATTTAAGAGGTTAAAGGTCATCACACAATCTGTAATTGTAAGATTTACATTTGAAGCACACCGTTTGCAGGGTTTGGGCCCATATGCCTGCCTACACTGTGTGTGTTGGATGCTAGCTCTACGGTACGTTTCAGCTCACTGTAGGACCAGTGTAGCTGTTTCACTTCCTCTAGGTGGCGCTGTTTGGTCTCGTCCAACTCCTGAAGAAGATGATCATTGGTGGTGACAAGAGACCTAAGGGGGGGGGGGGGATCGGATTGAAGAGAGAGAAAAGATATTTGATTTTAGTCAGTACAGTGGAACTTCGCAATACCGAACATTCGGCTATACCGAACACCATCCTTGGCTCCCAAATTTTGTGAACAAAACTTACCGAACATTGTTGAAAAATAGGCAACAGATTTTTAAAAATGTACTAGGTATTTGGGCTGTTTGTAATTCCCAAACGGCCGCAGCTTTATGTTGAAGAGTGACAGGTGGCAATTATTTCCCCCAAGGAATGAAGGGAAAAGCCAACTGTTGCTTTAGAATTCGGTAAGCTTAGAAAGTATGAACATGTAATTACATGATTTAATGGCCGGCACATGTTTAAAGTCGTCCTTAAGTGACCGCCAGGGCGTGCAGTGTGACGTGCTGGTGCGAGAAATGCTTCTACACTGACAAAATTTGGGGAAATATGTAGTACAAATTGAATAAAACCTTCAATTGCAATCAAAAGAGGGCGCACTTCAAATACGACGCAAGAGGGCGCTATTGTCGATAAGGCTGTCCATAATACCAATCGCTGCACGTAAAACACCGGCATGCTTTGTGTGCAGCTTTTTACCAGCGTGGCATGCAGTTGCAGCTGATGCATGAAAAACTTGATCGGCGGGTATCGAATATTCTAATATTCGGTCAAATCCAGTTTTGGATAATCGAATACAAAATTAATCGAAAATGAACAGCCCTATTGTCCAAACACATTAGCTATAATCTGACGCAGAAAAAATACTGCACAAAATTCCGAAGTGTCTTGGGGGCATGTTGTACCCGCAATAGGTCTTAGCCTTTCGGTTGTATCCACACTCAACTGGAAATTAAGAAACGAGATGAGAAAAAAAAAACCGATAGATCTTAAATCTGAGTCGATGTAATAATTACTTGTGACTCTCCTGCAGCATAGTGGCAAGCTCCTGTAACTGGTTGAAGTGTTTGACGTGAAGCTTCAAACTCTCATTCTCTCGACTCAACTTCTCAACCTCTCGTTCTAAAAAGCCTGGAAATAACATACACATGGAAATAAAATAAGTATTCTTCCGGAACCAAGTTTTTAAAAGGCAATTTGTAAGCAAAGGGCATCACTCAATCTTTCTTTCTACATTTGGAGAATTCTGAGAAGAATGGAAGAGTTCAATTTTAATAATTGATATTTTGAAGAAAAATAATTCAAAGTAAATAAAGAAAACTGGCAGGAGCGGAAATCGAACCTGCGACCTCCGCACCGTACCGGCGCTCTATCAACTGAGCTATCTTGCCCTATGTTGGCGGTCTCCCAAATTCTCAGTATCTTTGTTCGGCGGGCGCTAGTCAGAAGTCATAAACACAGAATGCCATATAGCCAGGGATAACGCCCAATTTTACGATACAACCTGGGAAGCGACATTGTGGGGATCACTCAATGAGGATGCAACTTTTTAACATGATATCGTCAAACAAACCACAAGGGAAACTGACTAGGTAAATTTGAATACATTTTCAAAGTGAACAAAGAAAACTGGCTGGAGTGGGAATCAATCCTGTTTAGTAAAGCAAACTGTGTTTACAATTTGAGATGTGTTTACATGTAGAAAGAGCAAAACAAATAAAAATCAATGTTTTATTGCCTTGATTTAAACACAGATGTGTTAGGGTGGTCGGGTTGGTGTAGTGGTTTCTTTTCTCGCCTTCCACCTCTGTTGACCCTGGTTCGATTCCCACCACGTGCACTCTGGAGATTGGGTTTTCAGTCCCTACCTGATTGCGTGGGTTTCCCCCCAAGAATAGTTATTCTGGAATCTGTTCCCGCTATTAAAAACTCAAATTCCTTCATCGTCTTCTCTCAATTCCAACTGGGCCCTGAGGGGAGAACAGCTAATTTACCTGAGCGGGTACCTCTATCCGTCTGTTGACTACTGTCACCTGACCGGTCACCTGACCGGTCACCTGATGGCTTCTCATGCCGTACTGCATCCAGACTTTCCTGTAGGCGTCGCTTGTCTACAAGTGCGGCATCCAACTCATCCTTCAGATTCTCCTACAAAATAAGAATGGACGAGCATGATAACCTGGTGCATTCACCACGGCTATCCTCTATGAAACTGGATTTCTTTTGAACTGGGCTTGGAATTCGCAATGGACCAGTGGATCGAGTCTGGTTATAATAATAAGGCCCCAAAAAAATAGTTGTGTTGCTCTCCGCCACCGACCTTAAAAGTCACAAAAGTCAGGTTTTAAATTTCAAAAAGATTTGTTTAAGGTATTTTCAAAATCTTACCTTTTCCTGCACAAAATGAATTTTTGTATATTAAAATCATTGTCTTTAACCTCTTGCATACGGATGACGCAAATATGCGCAAAAAAAACAGTGCCACCAGGCCGGATGACGCAATTGGCCGCCATTTGTGCAGTTTCAATCCATTGTTGGATTAAACAGTGCCACCAGGCCGGATGACGCCATTGGCCGCTGTTTGTGCAGTTTCAATCCATTGTTGGATTATTGTGTATAGGTTACGCTTGATTGCACAAACACATTGTAGCGGTTCGCTTGGCTGCCAGAGCCGCCGCGGCACCCCGACATCTCCCGTAAAATACCGTACTCAAGGGGTTAAATACAGCTACGACGGCACAATCGTTCATTTTGCCATCTCACTTTTAAATAAGCTTATTTTTGCCTCCCGACTTCACGACATTTAGTATTGTCTGGATGTTTTCATAGATGGTAAAACAAAATTTAAAAAATATACAAAAAGAAAATCGACCGACCGACCGACCCTCCTGATTTTTCCCATTTAAGGGCAATACAATTTTTTATTTGTTTGGCCTATTAATAATAATAACACAAAATTTATAACGCCCACTTTCTCTGCAAGGCATTCAATGGCGCCAGAACAGAAAAACCTCAGTCGTTGCAAAAAGCCAGCATAGAGAGATGTGTTCCGAGTTCCTGTGTAAAAAAGTGTGATGTTTTCCGTGTCTCTCAATTCATGTGGCAAACGGTTCCAAAGCCGAGATGCAACATTTGAAAAGGCTCCGTCACCGTAACTGGCAAGACGAGATCGGGGAATTGAAAGGAGACTGCCAGCTGACCTCAATCCCAGTCTGACGAAGCTGTAGTAGGTTTTGTACACCTATGTCCAGTAATTTCAAGTTACTTACCGTTTGTTCTTGAGTAGCTCTCAGGGCCTGTGTGAGCTTGGCAATCTCTGTGGATGACTCACTTGGGAGGTCTCGTCTCGACTGAGGAACACTGCCTATGATTTCATTCATCAGTGTCGAAAGCAATGTGTGTGCTTGACCTGCACAGAGAAAAAATTAGGGTGGAAAGTAGGTGCAGCATGATATGCCAAACCATTTCAAACATGAAGACTTTCTTACCCAAATTCGGTATATCCTTTTGCAAGAAACGGCTGTTGAAAAAAAAGAATATTTTTCAACACATTTTAGTATTTTTTTAAAACAAGTAATAGAACAGCCGTTAGATCCAATTTCGAGAACCCAAGAGAGGGCAGTTTTCAAAAAGTGTGAGAATAGCATTTATCGTGTTTTGCAAAACAAACTTTTCTTATAGAGCAAAACAATTACACTCACACGATTTTAACAGAAACATGTCTATGTGCCAATATTGCAATAGGTCGATTCAACTCTAGTTTTCTTTGTAGGAGAGGCCAAAGTCCTTGTTATAGGATCAAGTCGCTGTTCCCAAAACCTCAAACTGATTCTTAACCCTTATACTCTTATATTTTGTCCATTCAATAAAGAAGTCATCTTATACAAATACATACATGCAGAACCTTTTCTTTCCCCGGTTTGAATAAATATATAACCCAAGACTTGCTGGCCTACTTTGGAATTTGCCATGTCTGTGAAGGGACTTGGTGCCGTTCCAGTATCTGTCGACCAATGAGAGGAAGTTATCCAGGAAGAGATTAAGGTCCACCCGGTCTCCTCTCGTCGGCGTTGGTTGTGCATCTGGCGGCTTTGTAGCGCCCTCTGTTGGTTGCGTGCTGTCATAGTCGGGACGGCTACTTCTGGCTGTTGGTTCCCACAGGCGGCCATCTTGATTGGTGTCTGCAGAAACGATAAAAGAAAACTTATTACGGTTACGTTCTATTTCCATCTGAAAAACAACTCGGAATATGGGGGATAAGTTTTGATACCGTTACAAAGAGAATTTCTATCTCCTAGTCCTTTGGGTTAGTGGTGCAGTGTGGATGGTTCACTACAAATTGGTGAAAAGCAGATTCTTAAAATCTTTTTCTTGAAGTGAACAGCTCTGTTTTTTCAATCCTAGTTGAAACTCGAAGCTGATTTAACTTAGGCCTTATATTCTGCATTAGGGAGCATTTAATATTGTCCAGATGCAGTATTTATTGTGGTACCGCCGTTTTTCCTTGCAGCACCTCAAACCTTGCTGAAGAACGGGAAGCCAGGCGGCTTGAATAACTGAATAATCAAGAGGATAAATTAAGAGCTTGGAGCTCATTAAAACCCAGTCAGCTTGTCAAGAGTTCTATTATGCAGTGGTCAGACCGTGGATAAAGAACTCCATTAGTAGACATCTAGCTGCAATGAATGTTCATCAAGAGCTCTGGTTTGGAAGACACTAATTCCTGATTGTCCACTGAGACGGATTAGCCAGAGAGCCGAGGGATTAATGATGCTGCAATTGGATTCTTTGTAAAGCACTCACGGCCAGAGGACCACACATTCCTTATGAATACTGCGGTGACGAAACAGACCTGTATAGAATGAGCTCATTATCTCAGCCAGCTGGGGGTTAATACTGTTACCGCAAAAAACAGCAGTACCGCAATTGATACCGCTTTCAGGCAATGTGAAATGATCCCTTACCTGGATGTGGTGTGAAATTCCCTCTTGAAGTGTACGCAGTGTATGCTTGACTCTCTTCACCATATCCCGCGTTAGAGTTTCTGTTGACATCTTGTACAGATGGCCCATTTTCACTCTCGGCAAACTGTACCCTGACTCGTTCCTTGGTTTGTGGATGGCTTCCTGCAGGGTGGGTCGGGGAACCTTGGGGTTCAGGTGGCGAGGTTATTATCATAGCACACACAGGTGGGGGTTGAATAGGGTTCAAAACCTGCACCGCTTCTGACGCTGATAATGGGGTCTGCGGTTTACTGAAGTTGGTTTGATCGTGAGATTTTTCAGCTTGTGGAATGAGGAATGAGACAGATTTTGTGTTAACTTTGCGCCGAGGGTCAGCGGCTGTTTTGGAGAGGTTATTGGAAAGATGGGGATTAGCATTCAGAGCACTTTGATGAGCTTGAAGTTGAGGCAGTTGAGCCGAGGACGAAGTATGCTTTTGGATTTTGCCATTCTTGTCAAACACTGGACTAGCATTGATGTTTTCTGGATAAAATGCTTCGGATGCAAACTTGGTTTTGGATCTGTTGTTAGATGTACTGAGTGGTATGCCATATTCCCACATTGATGATACGTCATTAGACATCTTCAAATCATCCTTATGTGATCTTTTTTCAGATGCTCCGCGGTTCATTGGACCATCGTCCCAGGTCTTGGGTGAGGTAAACCCATCCCTAATCTCAACATCTTCATTTGAAACTGAAGAAGGAAGAGAACGAGGGCTTGAGAATTTCACATGAGGGCCAGTTCCTCTTAAATTATTACAATCTTGAGTTCCGGATGTACTTGACATACAACCCAAATTCTCAGGGCCCTGGTTTGCAGGACCACCATTCCGAGAAATGTTAAGCAGCGAAGCTCTAGAGATGTGGTCTGCATCAAGATATGACTGGATGATAGTATTTTTAAGAGCCGACATGTTATGATATAGATTCAGGACAGGCTTCATGTCGATGTCAGGGCTGATGTTAGGGATTAGTGCCCTATGCGTGGGGAATATCTCCAGGGTGTTAGGGGAAGGGGCAGTTTGAAGGGGTTTGACTTTAGGAATAGGTTTAGGTGAGTAGAAAGTAGGCGACGAGACTCTGTTATCTGTTTGAATACAGCATCATTTTGGATTGAAAGCAAAAGAAAGATATAACTCATTTAACCCTAACCCCTTCAATGATTTTACATCTGCTAAATTGCACAATTTCCAACAAAACTGAAATGAGAAGGCTACTAAATACAACAAAATCCAACAGCAAATTTGGTTGGATTCTGCAGTGTACCACCTACACACCAGCCTTGGCATTTTGCAGCTACCCTTGCTGAATCGAACAAAATACAACAGGTATTTGTTTGTATGAGCCCTGCCAAATCCAACAAAATCCAACTGAAATTTTACTAGAAGTCTGCTTCCACCCTCCTAAATGTGACAAAATCCAACAGGTATATTTAATACCCTGCTAAATACAACATCATCCAACACACCCTGTAGTTTGTGTTGACTGCTAAATCTTACAAATTATAACAGCTTTTTTTACCATTTGTTGAATTTTGTTGGATTTAGCAGGGTTAGGGTTCAGCAAACGTCGTTTTTTTATCTTTGCTCAGCTTACATCGCCATGTTCCCAGCCTCCTTCCACCTGGAACAGGTGATGACATCTTGTAAAACAGTGTTTCAATTTTTGACCAAATTCAAATTGCTATTTATGTGCTGCATCCAACTAACCCTTTCCTTACCGTAGTGTTTATTGGCTTATCTTCCCCCAGTACCACATTCTTCTGGCCCACTTTATCAAACGGGAAACTTGTTTGTCACACGAACAAATGGCCTTTATACAAAAGCCTGTGGAAGAAACTTCGGATACAGTTTTCTCAAAATATTGTAATGGTGACACATAAATTTCATAGCACCATAAGAAAGATCTGAAAAAACTCTTTCCGTTGGTACGGGGCTGAAGTATGGACAGCAAAAAAAACACAAACACTAGAGTTGATTGAAACATGGTGAGCATATCTGTTTTTTTGACTGCTTTGTGTGTAGTTTCCTTGTCCAGTAAACTCGACATTGGTAAGGAACAGGGGTGCTGTGGCCTGTCCAGTAAACTCGACATTGGTAGGGAAAGGGTATAAGCATGGATTAAAAGTTAAACTGCGGCATCCTTATCCCATGAGATAATCACCTGAGTGATCAGCACCTCCAGACATCTCTAATCCCATCATCCTGTCCTCCAGATTACGATTCCTGACGACATTCTCGTCCTCGTTCCAAGTATTGCCTCGTCTTGGCCCCTCTGGGGGTGCCGATGTACGTGACAGGGGAGACGGTGGATACTTGGTGCTTGGTAGTTCCCCAGGAGGTCTTTCAGCGGTAGGTTCTCTGCTGTGGTGATCTTGACCAAACAAAAACTACATGTACTCATAACCCTCTAAGAGATGGTGAAGGAGGGCTTGGAGGGTGGGAGCGGAATCCACTCCTCTAGTTTTTCGCGATAGTGTCTTAGCACTTTTATTTTTTAGAGCACTGAGCCTTTCTAACTTTTTGGCCATCGTCTTAGGCACATTATGACACCAAATTCTTAAAAATGGGGGTACCGTTTTCGCACAGTGTAGCTTTTTTCGACGGTGGGTTAAAACTTCCGTGATCCCTTAAAGAACTTAGTACATAGAAACCATGCATCCACAGAACATGACACAGCGTGTATAATGTATCATAACTATGAAACTCTTTGATAAATTGGACTGAAGTTTTGCAAAGGTAATTATCATAGGTATCCTTATTTGCACATATAGACTTCAACCGGCCAGGTGGTCTTTTTCAAACCACGGCTATGGCGGTCGTCTGTATTGAAGAGGCTAAAGAAAAAATCTCAAGTAGGAAATTTTGTATAAATTGCATATATGAAGATTGCATGGGTACCTGATGAATGAGTGTGTGTGGTAGCTTGAGAGATCTTAGCCGTGGAGCCTGTGACTTCTCGTGATCTGCTGAGATCACCGCCTGATCTTGCAATCAAGTCCAAGACGTCACAGTCATCATCATCAAGAACTGGATATAGAAATAGAAAGAGAAAAAAACATTCAATTTTTTCTGTCATATAATGTTTTCCATAACAGTGTTACACACTGTCATATGAAAATCACCCAATGAAGGGCTTGGGTGCTGGAGTACTGCAACTTTACTTCCAAGAGCTTATAGTTGAGGATGGAGCACAAGTGTTGTGAGTACAGAACATGAGGCTTGTGATGCTGTGGACATAGGTGAGTATTAACAAAAATTACTCCTGAAAGCCCACAAAAGTCCTGCTTTTGCCCTATTCTCCTACTTTATCACAGGGGTCCGTTTGAAAGCCTGCTTGCACATTAAACATGTATGTACCGTCAGGGTCAAATATTATGGCAAATCAAAGCTCAAAAATTTCTGCTCAACAGAGATTCTGTCTATTTTAGGAGACGGTGAGCACAGCAAACAGCTTGCTAACGTCAGAAGCAGAACTTGCTTCAAATAGTAATGTGACAATAGAAGTTTCCATGCACAAACAGGTGTTTACAAGCACAACTTTACAATGATTTGTTTTGCTTAGGTTGGTGATTTTCTCAGCTACAATTAGCACAGCTTTTTCTGCTTCCATTAATTTAACCTTAACCCCTGTGGCAATTTTACTGGGAAGTGTCCTCAACCTGTCAAAATCCAACACTGTGCAGTATACCTATGGCACATTCTTTGGGGCATCATAGCTCCATGTAAAGTAATGGTGCCAAGGCTATACATTCCTGAACCCATCAAAATTCAACACAACACGGTGTTGGATTTTGGCAGATTTGGGACGGTTAGGGTTAAACAGTGTCATGAAATTGGATGCAGGCGTTCAAAACTGTTTTTTTCAATTACTGACTACGGCGGTCTCAGACTGAGTAACAAATATAACAAAGAACTGTCAAAAGAGAATCAATCAATTCTTAGAATGCACCAATGGTAAAAAGTTGTTGCATATTAGCAGTCAAGGCATGTCTCCTGGTCTGATGCATTCTTTTGTATTTAGTATTATACACGTATAAGCCTCCAGCAACAAGGCTGGTACAGATGAGTTCACTGCACAGTGCAACATTGCATTTGGCAGGGTTCTTATTTCAGCTGTGTTGCATTCTGTTGCATTTGGCAGGGTGCTCAGAGAATACCTCGTGGGGGTTAGGGTTAATGTAGCCCAAGGCCTGACATTCTTATCAAACACACCTGTTGTTTTCCTGGGCATGTTTGCCACCATCTCTGCCCTTGGGTTTCTCACCCTGTCTGTCTCTGCTTGTCTCTTCATCGGCAGATGCTCAGTCAGGTCTGTGGCCTGTATGATGACAACAATGAATATATTTTATATACATTATTATTTGTTTTTACACAAGTTGAGAGATTTCTAATTTGGGAAAATTTGGAGATTTTTGCGCTTTTGTTGGTAATTTTGGGAAATTTTCAGGTAATTGCTAGGTGGGGAGAGGCAAGTCTATTAACCTCTTGTATACCGACGACAGCCATAGCCATGGTTTGAAGAAAAAAAACACCTGCCCAGTTCATGTCTATAGGCACACTCCTGTGCCTACTCAATCCATTATGTATCAACTATAATATTCTTGAATAAGAGTTTAATGGATAGATGGAGCTTTTTCAAACAAAGCTTTCATTCGCACGAAAGGGTGGCTCCAATAGCACCACTCTATTCAGTGTGGTGCCTAATGTCTGCATTTACGCTTGGCTGCGCAGCCCCCGTTCTTGGCATACCAGCATCCCATCAAGAAGCACTTTCCTAGGTACAAGCTCATTGGTCACTTGGCGGGATTGAAATCACTTACTAGAGAGACAATGATAAGACTCTGGAAACCTTGGGGTATAGCACTCGACAACATTACAAACTCACCTGGTCAGAATTAAAGTGCATCAGAGCTGCCTTTCTTTCACTCTCACGCACTGAACGATCATCTGTAAGAATAAAAACAAGACTTAAGTATTTCCAGAAATGGTTCCAGGTTTGATTTTTTCATATCTTGAGAATGAGCATTTTCTACGGGCTTTCATTTCCTCACAAAGGGCAAGTCACTTTCCTGAAAGTGCACTTAAAAAAAATACAAAATAGAAAAGAGAAAAATTTTTTTTTTTTCTAACGAAAAGCTCCTCGCACTGAGTCGAACTCCAAGGCTTTCACAACTTTGGGATCTTACATTTGACTCTAGTGGAAACATTATCCTGGAACATTCCTAGAATACTTTCGAATAGTTCCTTACCCAGCTTGCGAAGGTTGGGTAGCATATGGACCATGAACAGTCGATAGTCCGGCTCATTCTTAGTGACTGGGTTCAAGCGCAGATCCACCTCTTGCAGATTGGTGTTGTGACGTAGTTGGTACAGATCCTTCAGGGTGGAGATGTTGTTGTAGTAGCTGGTCAAAGGTCAAAGGTTAAGGCGATGGCAAGTACGTCATGTCCGCAACAAGTAGCGGTGAGATAAATCGGAGATTTCAAAATCCGGTTATCCCAATTTTATTTAAACTGAATAACGGTTATCTGATTCCACCTAAAGTTCCCATCTAGCTCATAGGCATGTCAACAAAAAGTGACAAGTGATCGAAGTGCCACACCCTCCTAATGATTCGATATAGTTTTCAGGATAAGCCAGTTCGGTATTTCAACTACGCATGTGCACAATGACATTTTATCCCAAATACATCCGCGTGACCTAACGCGCCCCTGTGAACGCAAAAGGTGGTCGCACAACGCGCACGTGTTAAATTCAATCAGAATGGGCATTCGAGTAACATTGTGTGACATTATGTCAGCAATTTTATCCCGAATAACTTTTGACCTTTGAGATATGAAACTGGCTTATTCAGTGACCACTGGACCTTTACAAAAACACTGCAGAGCTCTAATGTTGGGAAAAACAATGGATGGACAGGCTGTTCATATACCAAGAAGACCACTAACGCAGTTACAATCCGAGACCATGGAGCAAATCGGAAGATGTTCCAATTGTTTTCTTTAGTCTATGTCACACAAAAAATGAAGGCTTCATAAGCATTGGAAAACTTTGTGCAATCAATGCAATGTGGCTTGCCAGCATGGATAGATTTGACAAGGTACTACGAGGCCAACGTGACTTCCGTTCACCTCGTGACTTCCGTTCACCACTAAGCCCATAGCCGTGGTTTGAAAAAGACCACCTGGCCAGTTGTCGTCTATGCGCGCATTCCTGTACGTACTCAATCCATTCATGTTTCGACCGTATTGTTCTTGAATGGGAGTGTAATGAATAGATTGAGTTTTTTTTCAAACAAAGCTTTCATTCAATAACAGTCGGACACAAGGGCTTAACCCTAACTACCCCAAGCCTTACAAACTCAAACAGCAGGTTGTGTTGAGTTTTGATGGGTTCGGTACTGTAGTGCATTGGCACCATTACCTTACATGGGGCTATGATGCCCCAATTTGTCTACGCCCAAAGAACGTGCCATACATGTAGGTGCACTGCACAGTGTTGGATTTTGACAGGTGATGAGGGCACTCCCAAGTAAAAATGCCCAGGGGGTTAGGGTTAAGCACGGTGAGTCCATAAATTTGCATAACTCAATGAGTTTTTTAAGAAGGATACATGTTGAGTTTCTCTAGCGTCGTCAGGTGTTGCAATCCGTCCAGGCTCTGCAGCGCATTCCTTGAGACATCCAGTTGCTTCAGTCGACAGAAGTTCTGCAGTGCGGCGCCGAGGTGTGTAACCTTCTCATGATAGGTTCCCGGCAGCGCCAACGATCGCACATCGTCTGCAAACGAATTATGAAAAACTTGAAAGACAATTTCACAATCAAAGTTGGAGCAACTGCAGAATACCCCGCAACTGGGGAAAATGAATTTAAAAATACTGCGACTCCGCAGTCACACTCTGAGTTTGCCAAGAGTTGTAAAACATTTCGTAAACATCACGGTAAATCCATGAAGAAAAATCGGCCTAATCACCCCAGAGTAGTTCCATCATCCAAAGTCAGGGTGGGCTGTATGTTTTTCATGCAATTCCGGCCTATTGTTGTTGTAAACTGCAGGACAGGTTCTGGGACTTTTTCCCTTTATGAAAAAAATCCTCACATGAAAGAATAATTACAAAACATTGAAAAAGTACACAAGTATTACTCTGAAGTGGCTTTGCAGATCTGATGTCAAATTTGGTTTGTGAACAGTGTAGAATGAATGGTCTATTTGCAAAGACCAACTCCAGAGTGGCTCCAAGGATCCAAAGTAAAAAATAATGTCACAGTTTTGAAGTTAGACATTAGCATATGAAGCGTAAGTCTTGCAAAGTCTTGCAAACGAGTGGAGTGTGTGCATGTATTGTTTTATGCACTTTCAATAGTGCCATTGTGTTTCACAATGCATGGTGGGTTGATTTCCGCACAACTGTGGAGCCAGGACCCCGGCTATGATCAGCTGAAGATGTGGAAGTGTTGTGGTTGGGTATTCTGCCACTGTGCCTAAAATTAAGACAAACAAAAAATGCTACACATGATAAACAATGGTATGTCATCACATAGTAATATTACCTTCTTATTGATTATCCCAGCAACAAGTAATACATATGCCTTATTATTAGCAATATAAAGTTGCTTATTGATAAACATGTGTTAAAAACTTTATTTTTTAAAGCTTTATGTAGTGTACACGATTGGTAATCCTCCAATTTGTTTTTTACTGAATTCTTACTAGACTGTAAGTTAATAGTAGTCTCAATCATCCTGTGAAATGATGGCACCAGGTGTGCTGTCGTTGTCAAGAAAAGTGGAAATTTATAATATCGTTTTCCAACGATTTCCAGCTGGAAATCGTTGGAAAACTGCCCTGTAGCCAGTTTGGACTAGTCTAGGCGTGCGTGGCTACCCGGTCGAGTGGCACGCCCCGAACATGCTGGCATTCGGGGCGCAATTAAAATACGCGTCTAGGTAGCTACGCGCGCCTAAACTTAAGGCTATCCTCCCGATGGTTAAAAACGAGCGCCGTTTTTCTCTTGGTTTTTTCGCCATCCAACAGCAACAGGTCAGTGGAACGATATTTCCTATAAAATACTAACCCCCAAATCCGCCCATTTCTGAAAATTGCAACAATGACAATCATGTACACTACATTAAACTCTTTTTTTTTTCCATGAATACCTCCATGATCAGATCGATTATGGAGAAATAAAAGCACATGGAAATGATAGCGCCCTCAATCAGTTAAATGTGTTATAAGCGTCGATATAGAAACCGCTGGCAACCATCGTCAGATTTTCGATAAATGATTGAAAGACCCAGTAAACAAGGTAAATGACAAGCCCATCAAACCCTTATTTTCATGGCCAATGATTATGCCCTCAAACAATTAGAATTCTTACCGAGATTTTCAGGATCTAAGTGAACTCTTTCCCGAATCCACTTCTCTGTTATGGTGAGCGCCATTTTTTCGAATTAAAAAATGACAGTTTTTGTAAATTAGACGGATCCCGCGGATATCGCCGGCTATGCGCTACGCCGAACAACAGCGAGACGTCCAGGACTCCGTCTAAGTGCCAACCGATATTGATATTATAGAGGGCGCCCTAACACTTCGACAGACGTACTTCGCGTTGTGAATTCGTCTACGCGGTGGCCGCGAAGTGAATTCGTAAACACAATTTCGTCAGATTTTTCTAAATAGCTTCCAGTTATGGCACATCCCAGTTCTGTCTCTGGGTTTACAGGTACACATGTAGGATAAATGCAAACGTGTGTTGAAATACTTACCAATGTAAATGAGTCGTCAGTCTAGTCGTGTAATTCTTGTCTGATTTGTGCATATTTTAGTATTTTTTACCAGTTGTGGTATTACCAAGTTTTCGAATTAACTAATACGTTTACACATTTTATAATCTCTTAAAAGTGAAAATTTCTCTAATTTTTTCAGAAATGTTCTTGTCGGGCTTTCTAGCTACAGTGTCATATTCACTTTTGTTTCCAATCATTGGCCATGCAGAAAAAATAAGTACAACTGACCTTTGACCTGAGCATTATCGAACTCGTCTATTTATTTATTTATTACATTTCTTTACCCAGGGTGTGCCCAAACAGTTTAAAACTAGTTTCCATTGGGGCCCTGCATATTATTATTAGTTAAAACTGAATATTTACACATTTATACAAAATATTTTAACAAATACAATAATGTTTACACAAATAAATCTATTTCCGGTTACTTTTTTAACTCTCCAGTAGAAGCCTATTGCTAATTTACGGGATGGGCGAAAAACCCGCTAAAAACACCTTTTAGGGTGAAAAACAAGGGGAAATTCCCATCCGGCTCCAAAGAATTTTGGCAACCAAGTTTATAACTCCGCAGATCAGCGTAAATGGCAGAAATATCACTGATAGATGGCTTTACGTAGCTCCGATTTAAATGTACTTGGCTTAAGCCTTGTGAAATAGAATCCAAAATATATATATATATATATATATATATATTACGCTATGTCCGACGTAAAGGCGAAATCCCATAGACTTGTGCACAAACTTCTTTTTACTGTAACCTAACCCAAACTTAACCTTTTTCGACCAAACAAGGAAAATCATTCTATTTAGACCCCAAAGAACAATATAAAAACATTTCCGACAGTAAAATTCTCGCTAGAAAAGGTAGCTGTGACGTTAAGGCGAAACGACTTTTTCGCCTTAACGTCACCTTTCCCCTTAACGTTCACTTTTACACAACTTCGTTTCCCCTTTCCGTCGAATATAGCAATATGTATATATATAAAATATTTATTTAAATTTTATCAGTGTTTATCTTAAAACTTGTATATAAAGATATGTATTTGAATGTAATTTATCAGATATTTACATGTTTTTGTTGTGTTTAGCAACGTTGATTATTTATGCAAATCTCTACAGTGTGACAGTTTACAATTTATTGATTTTCAGTGCTCCCAGTTCGTTTTCATACGAAGAGCAAAGCCGGCCATTTCCTGTATTACAGAGAGCATCGAGTGAGAGATGAAGATGACACTAAACCAGCCAGCAGAACGCTCTTCATTGTCAATGTTCCCCCCTTCTGTAATCGGGTAACTTCTTTTAACCCTCCCTAACCTTCCCAAATCCAACACCGTTTTGTTCAAGGAATGTGCCATAGCTTTAGTGCACAGTGTTCGATTTTGATGGATTCAGTGAAAGTGCCACAGGGGTTAGGGTTAATAAGCAAGAATTTCTCTTCCTTACTGCTACAAGCACTTTATGCTAAATTTATGGGCTTACTTGGGCAGGATTTGAACCTGTGACCTGCTTACCAGTGCAAATGCCTCGCCCACTCAATCAACGAGCTTGCTTTGGTCAGCTGTCCAATGTGAATCTATGTAAGTTAAACTAGGGTAGAAGAAAGAAATTTGCACTGTGGTGATGGTCATTGTTACTTTATTCAGCTATTAACAGATTCTGAATTGTGAATTGTAAGAAGCTGTTTCAGAAATCATAAATTGTGTTTCCCCTTTTCTGCTTTTTCTTTTCTTTTTACATCTTTTATGCAAAAGGAAAGCTTAGGGAGGCTTTTTGGAAAATGCGGTAAAATACAAAGAATTTTCATTCACGAAACGCCCACATCGACGCCCCCATCGGAAAAACACACCAAGTATTTTCCGTCTTCAGAAAGTTCCCAGGTAAGGCCCAGGACTGGTCTATTGTGGTAATAGCTCTTGTTTGTGGTTTCAATTGCTTTTAATCGTGTAATAATTTCATCTTTAATAATCTTTGCAGTGATGCCACTGATATTTTCTCATACAAAGAAAAATGTAATGAAATTTTCTTTTTGTCTTTGTATTTCCAAGGGTTTTCAGTTTGCGTTTGTAGTCTTCCAGAAATCGTCCTCTATACCCAAAGCCAAGCAGCTCCCATTAAAGCTGGGTGAACCGTTCCTTTTATCGACAGAGGAGAGACCAATATTAACAGGCTATAAAAGTGAGTGATCTAGTCATTTGAAAACTCCAAGGAAAGATTTTACTTTAATACTCCCCACCAAAATCGGTAAGGAACAGCAAATCTTGGAAAATGACCATCCATTTGTGTTCATAATTGTATAAACACTTGGCACAACCTATAATTTTGAGAATTTTGTCTGAACATTTTAGTGTAATATAGGGAAAGAAAGTTTGTGTTTTCTGTGTTAGAAGTTCTTGGCACCATGTACATGTAATAGTCACTCCAAAGTGTTCACATTTATGTTGATTTCTTCCTCATTTTTTACAGATTTTGCTGACATAAATCTTAAAATAACAGGTTGTTCCACATGTTTAGACAGTTGTTATCACGGTGGGTTGGTTATTTGACCGATTTTGGTAGGGGATATTAAAGTAAAATCTTTCCATTTTTTTATTGAAATTACTCGGGTAAACGTTTACAATCAGGGTTGGCGACATTTTGAATTGCCAACCCTACCACCCTTACGGTTTTCCTGGGCCCAGATCTAAATAGAGGATAATTCTTCAACAGATTCCAGAGAAATTATCCCAATTTTCAGATTTGTAGACCCAGGTGGAGTAACTTCCACCGTGGTTGAGACAATTCACCTCCCCTTTACTAAGCAGATTCATGCGAACCGGCATTGGGATACCCAATTTTCTGTCGGTGCTGTGACCAGCTTATTTGTTTTTAATTAAATTTTTGATGATTTATTGGCAAATAATTGGCGTGTGTTAATTGTTACTATTTTAAATGACTCGTAAATTTTGTTTATATTTATAACAAATTGATAAGAAATAAATGAGGTTTTCAATTAAAAAAATTAGCAATATGGTCACAACTTTTTACCTGGAATTGTCCTCCAAAATGACCAAAAATTTAAATCAACAAAAATCCATAACTTTGCATAGGGTTAACCGATCATGGAAATTGACCCCTCATTTTATTTCTAATTATTTACTCTTTCCAGTGATATAATATGTAAAAGAATTGAATTGCAACTTAAAAATGTTATGATTCTGCCTACCTTTACCGGTATATGACTTGAATGTTTTGCTATTCTTTTGTCGTCTTTTCAGAGTGGTGCTCACAGTATCCGTTAGGCCGTCCCGACGTCGAGGATCTTCAGAAAGAGATTGATGATTTCATGCACACCCACGACACCAAAGTGCAAAAGGTAGGATCAAATTGCCCAATAAGGTGCAGTGTTAATCCCTAGAGAAGGTTATTCTTCTTTCCCCCGTCATTTAGAAATCAGAAAAATCGAGGTAGTTGAGATTATCCTTGATACTCAGTACTTTGCAAGTCATTCTGGTACCCCCCAATATTCCTTGGTCGAAGTGGAAAATGTGGTTGGTTTATTACTTTTCTTACATTTTTTTTACTCGGGGTGTGCCCAAACGGTTTCCATTGGGACCCTGCATACATTTTTAATTAAAATTAAATATTTACACAAATGCAAGAATATCTACACAAATCTATATAGGGTTAAAAGTAGTGTACACGATTGGTAATCCTCCAATTTCTTTTTACTGAATTATTATGAAATACCTTACTAGACTGTAAGTTAATAGTAGTCTCAATCATCCTGTAAAATGATGGCACCAGGTGTGCTGTCGTTGTCAAGAAAAGTGGAAATGTATATCGTTTTGCAACGATTTTCAGCTGGAAATCGTTGGAAAACTGCCCTGTAGCCGTTAGTCAAGGCGCGCGTGGCTACATGGGACGAGTGGCCACGCGCGCCTTGACTAAAGGCTATCATCCGCCCAACGGTTGAAAACGAGCGCTGTTTTTTTCTCGGTTTTTTTTGCCATCCAATAACGCAAAACTTTGAACAGGTCAGTGGAACGATATTTCCTATAAAATACTAACCCCCAAATCCGCCCATTTCTGAAAATTGCAACAATGACCAATCATGTACACTGCCTTTAAGTTTTCAACTTAAAGCTATTGCTAATTTACGGGATGGGAGAAAAACCCACACAGAAATTTCACATTCTTGATCAGGAACCACATTTCCAAGTCGAGAACTAAATTAGGAAAACTACATTTGGGGCAGACTTCTTGCGGTCTCCATTTGCATTTTTCTCACGTGTCATTTTCCTGGGCCAGCCAACTCGGTAACACACCACAGCGGAGGATTTGGAGAATTTAGAAAGGTTCCTGGTAAGATGCTATTAGAGCTGTAAGGTTATTTTAAAAAAATTGCTTTCGGCCAGAAGTAAGCCTTGAGAAATCATTCTTAAACTGTAGAGTTTATTTTTGCATTAGTCCTGTGACTTGCTTTGTGGTCTAAAAATATTTTGAACTTGTCCAGCCACATTTTCCACTTCAACCAAGGAATTTCCTGAGCTACTAAAATAAACAGTTTAGTGACATATATATTCTGAAAATGATATCAGCAGAGGTATTGTATTTTGTTACCTCTTGAATATGGACGACGGCCATAGCCGCGGTTTGAAAAAGACCACCTGGCTGGTTGACATCTATAGGCACATTCCTGCACATACTCATTCCAATTATGTTTCAACTATATTGTTCTTGAACGGGGGTGTAATGATTAGATGGAACTTTTGCAAACTAAGCTTTCATTCACATGACAAGGGGGGGGGGGGGGGGGCCTCCAAGTGATGAATAGGACCACTCTATTCAGTGTGGTGCCTATTGTTTGCGTGGATGGATAGTTAAATATTGGCATACCAGTACTCCATCAATAACACTTGGACACAAGGGGTTAATAATACAATTATCAAAAATTCCAAAGAGCTTGTCATCAAGTTGTTTTGTAGGAGGAAGAAAAAGCCAAGAAGCTTGAAGGGGTTCCGGACGAGGAGGGTTGGGTCACAGTCACTAGGAAGAGCACTAAACCGGCCGTAGCTCGGACCGAGAGGAACCAACGTCGACTCCGTGCCAAGGAGAGGAACAAGAGGGAAAAGACGGAGCTGCTCAACTTTTACACGTTCCAGATGAGAGAAAGCAAAAGAGAACGTAAGTTTGTGTCTGGATTCTCTGTATGATTAGGTTATGATGCCTGACTACCATCCCCTGAACAACAAATGTTGACAATTTGGGTGACAAGTTCAAGCCCAGCTTTTCTTTGTTTACGCTGAAAAATCTATTCACATTTACCTTATTAGTGAGTTTCCCTTGTAGTTTGTTTGACAAAGTTAAAAAGTCGTATCCTCATTAGCCTTTTAGAGGTATGGCGGACACAATAGGAGGGCGCTATTTGATTTGGGTATACCTTTTGTGCCATACAAAAGGTATACCCAAATCAAATAGCGCCCTCCTATTGTGTCCGCCATACCTCTAAAAGGCTAATTGAGTGATCCCCACAATGTTGCTTCCCAGGTTGGGGCATGATCCCTGGCATTATGGATTTATGACTTCCGACTCGTGTACCCCGAACAAAGCTCACTTGGCATAGTACCAGTATGGTATTCCGGAGGTCGCAGATTTGAATCCCGCTCCTGCCAGTTTTCTTTGTTCACTTTGAAACTTTTGTTAACTTTAGATTGTGAAAATCAGCTGGTAACATTGTTTTACATACGATTCATCTGTTTATCAAAGCATTTCTTGTTCTGATTCACCCTTGGCTTTTCATTATATATGTATTTGCCTATTTTTCTGTGATCTTTAATTTTCAGATATTGCCGAGCTCCGCAAGAAGTTCGAGGAGGATAAGCAGAAGATCGCACACATGAAAGCTGCCAGGAAATTTAAGCCTTTTTGAAATAACCAAATCGAGTAAACCTTGAAAAAATATCTGTTAGGTATTTAAGTGGCACAATTTCGGGATGGGCCTTTTTTTTTTATTTGCTCTTGAATCAATTGAGGCCGCCAGCTTTTTGGGGGGTCTTTTCTAAACAGAAATTGTTAAGAAATTTCGCACAAATGATACATATGCAGATAGCTTTGTCATTTACACATGTACATGTATTTTATTGCTATCACACAATTACACTGGGCAAGCCTGGATGAAGCAGGAATACATGTTCATTGATTTATTTACAAAAATAATATATGCTTGATATGGTGATTTTAATAACAAACTTGGCTTTATTATTAAGTATGGATTTCCAGACACATCAGAAAGAGTTTCTACATGTATATGCCCACCAAAATCGGTCAGGAAATAACCATCCATTTGTGTTCAGAATTGACCTATCACGGTTGAATCGCATCAACACAGCTTGTGAATTATTGTCCAATCACATCAATTATAATTCCACGTGGAACGCGCAAAATCTAAAACAAACGAAAATTACCACACAAAATTCCCATAGGGTTGTCTAAGGGGCATGGTTAAACAGGTCAATTGTATAAACAATTGGCACAACCTTTCATTTTGAAACTTTAGTCTGGAAATGTTCGTGCAATATAAGGGAAGAAAGTTTGTATTTTCTGTGTTTGATGTTCTTGGCACAGTGTATGTTCACCTACACATTGATTTTGCTGACATAAATCCTGGAAAACAGGTTGTGCCACATGTTATCAAAGAGAGTTGGTTATTTTCCAAGATTTTGGTGGAGGGTATTTAAAAGTAAACTCTTTCTGACAGATCCATATGCTCCGGTAGAAGAAATTGTGTGACAAGAGAATAAAAAGGTATTGACTTTTGGTCTTCACTGGAAACGAAAGGAGCCAGTTCTATTTGGATGCTTCCCCTTATGACGCCAAACTTCTGTCACATCATTAAGACTGTATACCGCCCTCGTGCTGTAGTACCAGGGAAAGCAACCTGCGCTGACGAAAAGGAAACATTGATAATCAGTGCACTTGAATAAAGGAATTTCACATTAGCCCCCATCTGTGCACAACAAAAAATTCATTCATGCATGAATGAATCATGGCAGCGCATGTTTTAGCATAGCCAGCTGTTTACTTGGCACCGAGAGCCTCTTTTACAAACCCGGAAGTAAGTGTGCAGATCGGTGCTATTTGTCAATTTGGAATTCGTCTGTACAAGTATAATTCTGAGTACAGTTAAAGGTTCGTCTAGTCTAACAGTGTTGGTAATGCAGATTGTGGGTTGGAGTCCAGCAGGGATCATGGTGCTTGTGTCCTTGAGCAAGGCACTTTGTCACAAGTTGCTTCTCCCCACCCAGGAGTAAATGGGTACCTATGAGGGAAGTGATGGTTATGTGTTTGATAGGTGTTCGTTTTCGGAAAATAATTTAGTATTCGATTTGGAACTGTGTTTGATCGAATATTTGATACTCTCCGATTAAGTTTTTCATGCGTCAGCTGCATGTCGCGCCGGTAAATAGTTGCACGCAAAGCACGCTGGTGTTTTACGTGCAGCGATCGATATTATGGACCGCCTGATCGACTTTTGCCTGTGCCTGTTGTCTCAAGATCATTACGGGTACATATAACGTTCTGATAACAAGAAACCAAAAGCCTGCCTTTTTGCAGTAACTATTTTATAAGTGTCAAGGGTTTTACAAACGGGAACAATAAACCTCCCTCCACAAAAAGTGGCATTTGACACATGCTAAGCACCATAAACCTTTCTATTAAAATAGCACCAGAGTCGTATCTGTACATGCGTATATATATTTTTCGAATATTCAAATATTCGGTATATTCAGGACAGCCCTGGTGTTTGATTAGCCCGTGTGCGCTTATCTTACAGCCGCGCCGGTGCTGTATACTCCCCAGGGAGCTGAGAAGGTTTCATGAGTGATTGTTGGACTTGATGAGCAGGGGTAATCATTGTAGACACTGATGTAGTTGAACTAAACGGAGCGTGCTAAATGCTGGTTATTGTTATTATGATTGATACAAATTTAGTGGGGCATTTGTATGCAAATTTTTGAAAAAAGAAACAAAATACATTCAGAAATTTTAGCCTCCAAATTGCCAGTGTGTGCCTGGGTACAATGTAGCTTTGACATCAACAATCACCATGCATTTCATTCATTGACAGAAACTCGGTCTCTGCCAAAATGTCAAACATCCAATTATCCAGTTTCCACAAAACGTTACCATAACCGATCGTTTCCAACCACACTGAGTGATCTTGACACGATTCGCATCCTATCAGGAAATCTGGTGATTATCGGGTACGGGAAGCCTGCTGATTAATTCCGATGAGGGATGTCCCAAAAGGGTCACGGTTAGAGTACAGGCTTGTTTTGCTGGGACTAGGCCAAGGATTTTCACACTTTCACGGAACACTTTTCCCAGGACTTTCTCAAAAAACTTTCTCGGGTCAAGGTGAGGGATGGCAATTTTTATTTGGTATGCAAACCAAAAACACTAGATTAGAATTCCATATTGGACAAATGAGCTTACCAGAAAAACAAGATGGGAATTAAGTAAAATAGAACAAGTTAAAATTCATCATTATTTGCAGTTCAACAATCCCCAACTCTGACAAGCACAAAATGGCAGTAATACTGTACATTTACATATCATTAAATGTCACAACACTCAAAAATCAGAAAAGGAAAAACTTACTGATTATTGGGCAGACCGTCAAATGTAGTTTTCAGGGTACCTGGTGAATGAAAATATGAAAATTCTTTGTAATTACACCATGCTTCTCAATTTTCTTGGCTTATACAAGAATTTTTTGATGCGGCAAGACACATGGAATATACTTTTATTGAATTTTTTATCAGAATTCTTAATGGGAATTTCCGGTACATCGGTGAATGGTGGTTCGATGGGGGGGGGGGGGGGTTCCGATGGCTAGAACCTCCCCAAAATTTGGATAGACACTCTAAAACTTTGTGTTTTTAAACTTTAAAATTCTTGAACATATTTCTTTTTTTAAATACAACAAAATAAGAAAAAGTCAAACTCAGTGCTGTACTGCCCAAAAATATTTGGCAAAAACTATGTCTGCCAACAATGATGTGCTTCTAATGATAAATGCTCATACAATTGTCCAACTGCTTTTAAATAAAAGACAAAAATGTGCTACATATTCTGAATACATTGCAGTGATAGCAAAGGCAATACTCACCCCTTGAACAGTGAAGCGTCCCTGTTGATAATGCGACCTGAACAACCTGGGCTAAGCGATCCAACGAAATGTCAACAACCTCCTCCTTCGAATAAGCTCCACCCAGCAGCCGCTTCAGGCTAGCGATCATGTCCTCAATGTTTGCCTCTGACAGCAGTTCCTCATGTTTAGACTTGGAGGATCGAGGTTTGAGTTTCTGCTGGGTGGAGAGGAGTGCCTGGAGAATGCCGAGATGCAGTCTGGAGTACAGAAGATGCACGGATTGTTCCTCCTTCAGATGAACATTTCCAGCATCCGTTTGTGAGATTGGTGACCTCGGGATGACCAGCTGGGAAACCACGCACGCTTTGATGAGTCCGGGGAATGGCCCCGGCAGATAGGCTACTGATGCAGAGGGGTCCGAGGACTGGCCAGTACCGTGGAATGATGGGATACTCGGTGGCGGATTCAAGAGGTGTTCGATGAAAATGAGGGGATGTTTGTTGATCCAGCTGGTAAGTACCTCCAGTAAGGCTGGTGGGGGAAGGTTATGTTTCTTCTTGGGATCTGCGGAGAATATTTTTAAATAGATAAAAAGAAAACTAATTCTCGATGTTACCGGACGAGAGATTTTTGCTGCTCATTCATTGTACCTAATGCCTACCTCTGTCCACATCATACAGTGCTGATATCGATGACATTAAGTGGCAGACAAACTGGGGGGAGGAGTCTACTAGGTCTCGGAGCAGGTCACCAGCCGTGGGGATCAGGATGCAGTAATCCTCCACGAGTCTTCTGGTGAATGACAGTGTAGCTTCAGAAGCTCCCTGTGAGGTAAGACAAAGGTTAGAGATTGGGGAAATCAAAGGTACCGTCTCCTTACATAAACACAAAGAAAAAACAAAAAAAACAGAAATGGCCAAAAAAGCCAATAAATCTGACTTTTAAAACAATTTATTGTATTATTCTAAATATATTATTACCTGGTTGTGTAATAATACGGCAGCACAGTCAAGCACCGGGATACAGTTCACAGCTATGGCCATCGACACCAGCTTACTCAGAGCCCCCGTGCGGTGTTCATCCGCCGTGGATATAGGCCCCGGCTTGCAACCAAAGAAGGCATCAAAGACGTTGTGCCTGGTGATCAGGCCTTGATTAAGCTGAAAGTGATTGCAAAGTTCCTCCAGAAGTCGCAGCTCTTGAATGGCCGTCAGTTTTTGCTGGAAAGGAAGACAAAATGTGTGGAGAGGATTAGTTGCTTTGGAACTCCCACACAATGAACTACCATCCATAAGCCAAACGTATTTATTACAGCTGCCAACCAGTACAGAACAAAATTGTTAATAAATACAGATTTTGTGAAATCCGACCATAATGTTTTGTCATGCATATTATACTGCACGTGTACTGGCTCATCATTAGGCAAAAGAAAACAACAGTTCTACTTCCGATTACATGGCGTCTTTTTTTTTGGGGGGGGGGGGGGGCACTTTGGTTGTGCAGCTGATCATATACATGTAGGTGTCTAAGTGTAGTCAAGGTTTAAAGTTATATACAGCATTCATGTTTTTTGGCTGTTTCGAAAGTTTTTCGAAACAGCCCTTGTTTTCGTTAAGATTTTTTTTTTTTTCTTTTTTTTTTTTTGGCTGTTTCGAAAGTTTTTCGAAACAGCCCTTGTTTTCGTTAAGATTTTTTTTTTTTTCTTTTTTTTTTTTTTTTCTTTTTCAGACTTTTGCCCATAGACTTTGTACACGATTTCTTTCTGCCAGGGACTTTGGCTACTTTTATGCAGCCGATTGCCTTTAAACTTAACAGACACTTAGACCAACTGCTCAGAATGTGTGCCGAACTTTTACGTCATGATGACGTCATCACGTGATTTTTTATGAATTTTTGAATTTTGAAAATCGTAACATTCATTAAATTATATCTAGCGAACAAAACAAGATATTTTCAAAATTCTTTTTCTTATAGCTTTGGTATGTCTCAAAGATATGCCTTAAAAAGCGAAAATTGTGTGACGTCATGATGACGTCATCAAAAATGCTTTTTTTTTTTAACGCATGTAAGGGTCAATCTGATTACAAAAATGTATATATTGAATTTTGCTGTACCCAATTCCAAAATTTCATGATCGTGGCTCACTCAAGTAAGAAATAACAGCCATTTCAAAATTTAGACCAAATTCAATATAACACAAAGGAATTCTGGGAAGGGCTGATAACCATGGCTTAAATGTGCATGCTGTTTATAAAAAGGGTTGATTTGTAGTCTTTTTTCAAGTCGCTAAATTATATAAAATTTCAATCATAACATTCTTTTCAATATATCTAGCGAACAAAACAAGATATTTTCAAAATGCTTTTTGTTATAGCTTTGGTATGTCTCAAAGATATGCCCTAAAAAGCGAAAATTGTGTGACGTCATGATGACGTCATAACAAAAATATTTTTTTCAAGTCGCTAGAATATTGCCCATAGCATTTGCAAACGTTTTCTTTCTTACCGGCCACTTTGGCTACTTTTAAACTTGGCAGACACTTACCCCAACTGCTCACAATGTGTGCCGAACGTTTACGTCATGATGACGTCATCACATGTCACGTGACGTCATCTTAAAGGGGCATTTTTCGAAGCCATATATAAACAAAAGTACAAGTCCGATTAAGTTGAAAAATAATACCTAGGTAGCCCAGTAGGTTTTTAGATGAAATTTGACTTGACATTATGATGACGTCATCACATGTCCTTAACGTCATTTTAAAGGGGCAGTTTTTGAAGCCGTATATAAACAAAAGTACAAGTCCGATTAAGTAGAAAAATAATACCTAGGTAGCCCAGTAGGTTTATAGATGAAAATTGACATGACATGATGACGTCATCACATGCCACATGACGTCATCTTAAAGGGACAGTTTTTGGAGCCATATATAAACAAAAGTATAAGTCCGATTAAGTTGAAAAGTAATATCTAGGTAGCCCAGTACATATAGGTTTATATATGAAAATTGAATTGACATTATGATGACGTCATCTTAAAGGGGCAGTTTTTAAGGCCATATAAACAAAAGTATCAGTCCGATTAAGTTGAAAAGTAATATCTAGGTAGCCCAGTACATATAGGTTTATATATGATAAGTGACTTGACATTATGATGACGTCATCACATGTCACGTGACGTCATCTTAAAGGGGCTGTTTATGAAGCCATATATAAACAAAATTATAAGTCCGATTAAGTTGAAAAGTAATATCTAGGTAGGTCAGCAAGTTTATAGATGAACATTTATGTGACGTTATGATGACGTCATCACATGTTACTACTACAAACAACTTTAATTAATTTCAAAATTACCAAAGAAAACTGGCAGCAGCGCGATTGTTTGACAAACTTAAATTATTGTATTCACATTTCACATCCAAACTAAAAAAAACAAAAACGAAACAGCCCTGTGTTTGTCCACAAACACCAACCTCATGCCTCTAGTTTCTTTTTTTTTTTCTTTTTCAGCCAAATGCCCATAGCATTTGTGCACGTTTTCTTTCTAACCGGCATTTTGGCCACTTTTAAGCAGCCGATTGGCTTTAAACTTGGCAGACACTTAGACCAACTGCTCAGAATGTCTGCCGAACTTTTACGTAATGATGACGTCATCACGTGATTTTTTATGAATTTTTGAATTTTGAAAATCGTAACATTCTTTTTAATATATCTAACGAAAAAAACAAGATATTTTGAAAATTCTTTTTGTTATAGCTTTGGTATGTCTCAAAGATATGCCCTAAAAGGCGAAAATTGTGTGAGGTCATGATGACGTCATCAAAATTTTTTTTTTTTAAACGCATGTAAGGGTCAATCTGATTACAAAAATGTATACATTGAATTGTTCTGTACCTAATTCCAAAATTTCATGATCGTGGCTCACTCAAGTAAGAAATAACAGCCATTTCAAAATTTAGACCAAATTCAATATAACACAAAGGAATTCTGGGAAGGGCAGGTAACCATGGCTTAAATGTGCATGCTGTTTATAAAAAGGGTTGATTTGTAGTCTTTTTTCAAGTCGCTAGACTATTGCCCATAGCATTTGTAAACGTTTCCTTTCTTACCGGCCACTTTGGCTACTTTTAAACTTGACAGACACTTACCCCAACTGCTCACAATGTGTGCCGAATTTTACGTCATGATGACGTCATCACATGTCACGTGACGTCATCTTAAAGGGGCATTTTTTGAAGCCATATATCTACAAAAGTACAAGTCCGATTAAGTTGGAACGTGATATCTAGGTATGCCACCGGGTGTTATAGATGAAAATTGACATGCCGTTATGATTAAGTCAAAACATGTCACGTGACGTCATCTTAAAGGGGCAGTTTTTGAAGCCATTTATCTGCAAAAGTACAAATTCGATTAAGTTGAAAACAAATATCCAGGTAGCCCAGTAGGTTTATAAATAAAAATTGACATGACGTTATGATGACGTCATCACATGTTACGTGACGTCATCTTAAAGGGGCAGTTTTTGAAGCCACATATAAACAAAAGTACAAGTTCGATTAAGTTGAAATGTAATATCCAGGCAGGTCTGCAGGTTCATAGATGAAAATTGACATGACATTATGACTTCATCACATGTCACGTGACGTCATCTTAAAGGGGCAGTTTTTGAAGCCATATATATACAAAAGTACAAGTCCGATTAAGTTGAAAAGGTAGGTCAGCAAGTTTATAGATGAAAATTTATGTGACTTTATGATGACGTCATCACATGTCACTATTACAAACAACTTTAATTAATTTCAAAATTAACAAAGAAAATTGGCAGTAGTGCGATTGTTTGACAAACTTTAATTGTTGTATTCACATTTCACATCCAAACTAAAACAAAAAAACGAAACAGCCCTGTGTTTGTCCACAAACACCAACCTCATGCCTCTAGTTTTTTTTTTTTTTTTCTTTTTCAGACTTTTTGCCCATAGACTTTGTACACGTTTTCGTTCTGCCAGGCACTTTGGCTACTTTTATGCAGCCGATTGCCTTTAAACTTAACAGACACTTAGACCAACTGCTCAGGATGCATGCCGATCTTTTACGTCATGGTGACGTCATCACGTGATTTTTTATGAATTTTAGAATTTTGAAAATCGTAACATTCATTAAATTATATCTAGCGAACAAAACAAGATATTTTCAAAATTCTTTTTCTTATAGCTTTGGTATGTCTCAAAGATATGCCTTAAAAAGCGAAAATTGTGTGACGTCATGATGACGTCATCAAAAATGCTTTTTTTGTTTTACGCATGTAAGGGTCAATCTGATTACAAAAATGTATATATTGAATTTTGCTGTACCCAATTCCAAAATTTCATGATTGTGGCTCACTCAAGTAAGAAATGACAGCCATTTCAAAATTTAGACCAAATTCAATATAACACAAAGGAATTCTGGGACGGGCTGATAACCATGGCTATTATGAGCTTGCTGTTTATAAAAGGGGTTGATTTCTAGTCTTTTTTCAAGTCGCTGAATTTTTGAAGTTTTAAAATCGTAACATTCTTTTCAATATATCTAGCGAACAAAACAAGATATTTTCAAAATTATTTTTGTTACAGCTTTGGTATGTCTCAAAGATATGCCCTAAATGGCGAAAATTGTGTGACGTCATGATGACGTCATCAACAATATTTCTTTTTTAAAACGCATGTAAGGGTCAATCTGATTACAAAAATGTATACATTGTATTTTTCTGTACCCAATTCCAAAATTTCATGATCGTGGCTCACTCAAGTAAGAAATAACAGCCATTTCAAAATTTAGACCAAATTCAATATAACACAAAGGAATTCTGGGACGGGCTGATAACCATGGCTATTATGAGCTTGCTGTTTATAAAAGGGGTTGATTTCTAGTCTTTTTTCAAGTCGCTGAATTTTTGAAGTATTAAAATCGTAACATTCTTTTCAATATATCTAGCGAACAAAACAAGATATTTTCAAAATTCTTTTTGTTATAGCTTTGGTATGTCTCAAAGATATGCCCTAAAAGGCGAAAATTGTGTGACGTCATGATGACGTCATCAAAAATATGTTTGTTTTTTAACGCATGTAAGGGTCAATCCGATTACAAAAATGTATACATTGTATTTTTCTGTACCCAATTCCAAAATTTCATGATCGTGGCTCACTCAAGTGTGAAATAGGAGCCATTTCAAAATTTAGACCAAATTCAATATAACACAAAGGAATTCTGGGAAGGGCTGATAACCATGGGTATTATGTGCTTGCTGTTTATAAAACGGGTTGATTTCTAGTCTTTTTTCAAGTCGCTAAATTTTTGAAGTTTTAGAATCGTAACATTCTTTTCAATATATCTAGCGAACAAAACAAGATATTTTCAAAATTCTTTTTGTTATAGCTTTGGTATGTCTCAAAGATATGCCCTAAAAAGCGCAAATTGTGTGACGTCATGATGACGTCATGAAAAAAATTCTTTTTTCAAGTCGCTAGAATATTGCACATAGCATTTGTAAACGTTTTCTTTCTTACCGGCCACTTTGGCTACTTTTAAACTTTTCAGACACTTACACCAACTGCTCACAATGTGTGCCGAACTTTTACGTCATGATGACGTCATCACATGTCACGTGACGTCATCTTAAAGCGGCATTTTTCGAAGCCATATATCTACAAAAGTACAAGTCCGATTAAGTTGGAACGTAATATCTAGGTATGCCACCGGGTGTTATAGATGAACATTGACATGACGTTATGATCAAGTCATAACATGTCACGTGGTGTCATCTTAAAGGGGCACTCGCTAGATTATTGCCCATTGCATTTGTAAACGTTTTCTTTCTTACCGGCCAGTTTGGCTACTTTTAAACTTAGCAGACACTTACCCCAACTGCTCAGAATGTGTGCCTAACTTTTACGTCATGATGACGTCATTACATGTCACGTGACGTCATCTTAAAGGGGCATTTTTCGAAGCCATATATCTACAAATGTACAAGTCCGATTCAGTTGAAACACACTATTTAGGTATGCCACCCGGTGTCATAGATGAAAATTGACATGACGTTATGATGAAGTCATTACATGTTATGTGATGTCATCTTAAAGGGGCATTCCCTAGGCTATTTCCCATAGCATTTGTACACGATTCCTTTTTTAAACCAATCCTTCACACATCCAATAACATCTTCATCCCTCCGTCATTGTTAACAAACAAACAAACAACTTTAAATATTGCATACACATTTGACATCCAAACTAACAATAAAAAAATTAGAAACAGCCCTGTGTTTGTCCACAAACACTTGCCTCTAGTTTTTTTTTTATTTTATTACTTTTTCCCAAAAAAGTCGGGGCCGTTAAAATAGGGTAGGTAGGGTAACCGGAAGCAGAACTTTTTTTTTGGGCCTTATTGCGATCCCAACCGAACAGATGCAACTTTTAGCTTTGATAATAAGGAACGTGGGTTCGTTAAACTTACCAGGCATGCGGCTCAAGAAAAAAATAATAAGATTTTTAGGTCAAGTTTAAATTTCATGTAAAATAAGGATTTTCTGAGAAAAAAGTACTGAATTTTGTTTTTGCTTTCTGAATACTGAAATGAGTTTGAAAAAGTTGGCAGGTCTGATTTATCAATAAGAAACTGTTCTGTTGATAATTTTTCAATTTTCAAGAATTTATGTTTGAATGCATTACAGGAGCCCAAATTCAAGAAGTTGCTTGGCACAAAATCTTCTGAATACAATGTTTGGAACTAGAGTAATTTTGTTATTTTGTGTCAATATGTTTGCGTGACTGGCTGTTATAAAAGGAACAGTCAAAATCTCCATTTGTTTGGTGCCAGTTGTCGTGCCAACTGACGTCAGACTTCGGTACTCTATAGGCCTACTACCTACTTAGCAAATATATTCCTGCTAAGCAAAGTTCAGCTGAGAACCAGTCACATGGAATATAAATCACGTGGCATTTTCACTGGTAACCTATGCAACCTCTACTTAGCAGCTTGCTACCAACCTGCACCCGATTGGTTCCAGAATTCCTATAGAAGACAAACTCCTCGATGAGTTGATGAACGCAGTCCTGGTTCGGGAATTTACCCGGTGGGAAATTCTCGCACTGGACAAAGTAGCGATGGAGCCATTCTAGTAACGTACGAGATGCTCTGGGAAAGTCCTGCCTTTGAAGCGTTTTACGGAACTCGGGCAGTCGGAGATGAGTGTCGGAATACCACAGACAAACATCTTCTGCAGAAATCAAGCAAAGACAAAAGTTAGGATGATAAATTTAATTGAATGAATGCAGTCCTCATACAGCTGCTCCTCCGATGACTAACAATATTCAGTAACTTTGAATTATACTGTAAAGTGAAGTTTGTTAACAGTTCCTTCCTCCATGACCAGAGGGGCGGAACGCCGGGGGGGTTAAGAGTATGGTCATTTACTGAAGGCGCTGTCGCTCTGGCAGCCAAGCGAAACGGACACAATATCCTTGTGCAGTCAAGCGTAACATGCACAATAATCCAACAATGGACTGAAACTGCAAAAATAGCGGCAAATGGCGTCATCCGGCCTGGTGCCACTGGCTTTTTGCACCATTTGGCATCCTCCGTACGCAAGGGGTCAAGTCTTAACTATTCTGCCTGGTGGCGTTTATATCAAGAGTTCTTTTAGGAGAATTGTCAACCTCCTATATATCCTCCCCCACCCCTGTTTTCCGCCACAGTGGTTGCCTCCCCAGAGGCCCTGTTCGTTCATCCATAAGTTGCCCGGCCCCGTCCGAGTGCTTCATTTTTGCTAATGTCATGAATGTAGGCCTACATTGTAGGCCTACATGCATATTTCAAAACATTGAAAGTCAACATTTGCGCAATGGCATGGGTCCGAGTTGGCGTGGGTCCGAGTTGGCATGGGTCCGAGTTGGCATGGGTCCGAGTTGGCATGGGTCCGAGTTGGCATGGGTCCGAGTTGACTCGAAACCCTAGAAACGTAACGTTCATGAATTTGCGATTGTTCAATTCAGCTAACCTCATTAACTTATTTTATGAGCATCTAACGTTATTACTAATCAGTAGCCACAATTATAAACCTAAATCGTTATCTCAACATTAGTGTTATCACTTGACAAGATATACATTAAAATAATGTTTTTTAAGCCCCCAAACGTTCGATGCTATTGCTAAATCGCACCTGGACCGATCGTGTAGGACGCCATCTTGCTTGTTTGCTGATGTAGCGCCACCAACAGTTGAGATTCGCTCATACTAATCACCGCCAACCTCTCCCTCCAAAGCACGTTAATTGACAAACTGAGTGCGCTACAAAACCGTAAAGTGTGGGTCATCAACACGATATTTGGGCTTACAAATTGGAGGTTAAAACTTTGAAAATGCACGTTTTTTGTTCAAAAATACGGACGTCTCCTCCGTGCGTTGATGCATCTCCAAAAGCGGCAGCAACAGCGCTAGCGCGTGCGGGCGAAGGCAGGATGATGGCGGCCAGCCAACGGCCGAGAGATCATTTTTCATGTGGCGTGAAAAAACGCAAACCCCATAATGAGTACGGTTATCGTAGCATGGAGCTCCTTTTTATAGCTCCATGATCGTAGTGAGGCGTCGGCCTGTGCAGCCAAGCGAAACGGCCACAATGTGTTTGTGCAGTCAAGCGTAACATAAACAATAATCCAACAATGGATTGAAACTCCACAAATAGCGGCAAATGGCGTCATCGGCAAGCTCGGCGGTGGTCGAGTGGTAAGACGTCTGCACTGTCTAGAAAGCAGGAGGTCGTGGGTTCGAGTCCCACCCGAGTGATTTTTTCCAAATAATCTCATGGAACAACACTGAGTACATGTATACAGTGTTGATAAAATTTTCAACGTGGAGTCACCACGCACATTTATTTCCATATTGGCAGCATCACATCGTCATTTTAACAGATTTAAGAAAAAAATATATTTGCTACAAATTATGTATCAATAATTATTAAACGCTTTACGATAACATTACAATTAACGCTACCAACATGTAGGGAGAAAGAGAAGCAAAAAAAAAGCTGTTTTACTTTGCCCCTATGACAGACAAAGACTAGGACGTAACACATCTAGACAAATATGCAACACTCACCAAAAGTTACACAATCAAAAGTTAAATTTAAATGGGACCAAACTATATGAAAAAGAGATAATAATCAATCAGTACCGATATTTAAGCTTACACGTGCAGTTGTCATCACGCCAATATATTTTTTGAGATTTTGTTTGAGAGCACCTCTATATGCTTGTTCCAAGACAAATTTTCAGCAATATAAACTCCTAAAAAATTCGTATTCTTTACTTGACTTGAAGCAGCACCATTAAACAACAACGGACAATTACATTATATAGGCCTATATACGTCAGTGAAGGGCAAAACCCAATATTAAATTTACATCATCCCGATTCCCGACGCAAATTCCATCTTTTGAACAAGTATAACTTCCTTTAGTTTTATTTAGAATCTGTGTTAACGCCATCAACAATATAATATAAGCTTGGATCTGCTTGACACTGTGACAAAAAATATGTTGGTTATTAAATACATGCATACCTTTATCCTAACTTAGTCCCCTAAATACATCTTTCTTCAGTATTTCTGATTTAAAAAGTATACTGTTTTTGCAAAGTTAAAGATAAAGATGCAACCCAATGAGATGATACAGTTTTTGTATTGGACATGTAGTTAACTTGAAATCTCTAGACAAGCATGAACAATTCTACAGTAGTGTGATTTACTAGTCGTACGAGGTGAGGGGCATCGGAGGTACTGTTCTATTAGGTAACTCTAAAAGAAAGTCACGACATAGCCTTTTGATTTAAAAGGGTAAACGGGGGGGGGGGGGGGGGGGGGGGGGGTCAGCTGGCTAGTTGAACCTCTTTGACTTTGGCCCTATACCCTTTCCAAGATTACGGATTCCCCGAAGAGTACACAAACACGGAAACTGAATCTGACAGCCGAGTTATGTCGAGTGTTATCAAGACTTTCCAGAAATTCAACTTGAAGAAAGATTTTTTCTTGTGAATTATGAAATGCCATTACGGTGGCCACGGAGAAGGTCAAGTTCGGTCCGTATACTCAGAAATATCGTCAGCGCCCTTTTGAATATTTTAAGCGATTGAGCTGCCTATCATGACAAAAAATCATACTTCGAAAAGACAGAGTATCGACAGGTAACCTTGAAATAAAAATAACGGCTATAAAAAGTCTGGAAAAGTGAACTGTATGGCAGTGATTGGGCCCAGTATGTGTAGTACGGAAACTAGAAATAATTATCTATACCAGATGTGAGCGAGCTAAACAGCGGGCTCGGAAGTGTTCTAAATGGTATAGCCTAGATCTTTGAAACAGTTGCTCGCGTTACTGGTTGGTCTGCGGTGTCCACATTCACTGCGGTGTCTAGGTTCTCAAGATGAGACAGAAAGGGGAAAGATTATTACCCTCGCTGCTCAAGACAGTGCTGGCAATCTCCTGCTTGGTGTGTGGGGTGTGTGAATCAACACACACTTTCTTAGATCTTCTAGATGATCCTGGTGACATTACAACACTCGTGACAGCTGCGGTAAGAAAACCCTTTCAACCATAAAGCTTGCGATAAAATGTTTACTTCCGTCGACAATTGTTCTGTTTATAGTTGCATGTAAACTGAAAAGTGAATACTTGTTTACAAAGTAGCTTTGGGTGTAAGAAATGAGGGCGTTGTCTCATTCGTTGATACTTCAAATCCGTTGACTTGTGTTATTCAAAACTTGTATTGATAACAATTATTGATAACAATACAATTTTTTGGGATATGTCTGTTTCAGATTATATTCACCGGGTTGCCTTTTAAACACGGGTATTGGTGTGATTATAATGACCGAAAAAGCATTGTGATCATTAGATTGGGAAATTTCACGGGAGGGTTCGAGACTGGAGATATTTTGTTCAGATCCTCTTGAGATAGCAAGTGCCTCTTTGGCACTCATCAGTTGCAATGGGCGATTCTGATATGAACCGGAAACGTCTCGTTCCTTATTGATGATGTGTGCGTTCTTGCAGTGTTTTGTTTGTCAAACATGCCGTGAACATACAGGACTGTTAGTCATTTGGCTAGTTCTGAGATTAGATAACATTAACATATACATGATTTAGGGAGTAGTGTTGTCATGACTTGGATAGGTATGTGCTTGGGTGCTATACTCTCCAAATTTAAATTAGCCACGCCCATCAAAATTGGTTTATTTTTATTTTCAATAAATTAACTGTTTAGTGCTTGAAGATATTTCAAACATTTGAAGAAAAAATTCCAAGATATTCTATTGGAAAATACTGAGGACAGTGTTCATAATAATATATCTGAAAGGGCAAATCACGTGTGTAAAAGGTATTTCTTATTTCGTAATGTTGAAGTTATGAGTTTCTATATCTCAAAAGAGTTTAGCGTGAAATGCCAATAAAGTGCATGCTTAAATAAATTTAGAGTTTTCTTTTAAAGAAGGTCATTGTCAATTTATGCACCAGCAGTCCAATGTGATAATTAGTGGCATATGCTATTGTTAAGATTTTTTCTGGTTCTTCTTTCTCTGATTTTAAACACCCAGAGTTTCTTAGCAAGTTACGGCTTCATCTCCCCAGAGAAGGGTAACGCTCCCCCCGAACACATGAACTTCACGGAAATGTCCTCCGCCATCCGCAAAATGCAGAAGTACGCCGCTGTCAACCAGACCGGCGTACTAGACCAGGCCACGGTCAAGATGATGAAGACGGCACGGTGCGGAGTCCACGACGAGCCGGAGGAACTGGCGGGTACGAGGATTGAGAAGTACGGGTCAGAGAGCGGGGAAGAACGATCCAATGGACGCAATAGGAGATATGCGGTGGCGGGACTTGATTACAAGTGGAATAGAAATGACATTACGTACAAGTAAGAAAGTCGTGTTTCATTGTACATACAATATAATAATATGTTGGAATCCCTGTCTTTACAATTGCACCAGACATGCAATATACTTTCGAACGAATTGTAAAAAATTTGAAAAGTGGAAGGTCAATATTGCCGTCTTTTCCTAATGACACAAGATTGTTGATTGGAAACTATTCCTTTTTCCTTAACATTTTTCTCGAATCAGGATCCTAAACTTCCCAGATCGCTCGACTTCAAGAATGACCAAAGCCCAAGTCAGACAGGACACAGAAAGGGCATTCAAGGTCTGGAGTGACGTCACACCGTTATCATTTACGGAGGTAAGACCCGAGATGCTGAACCTCCTATGGAATCGTGCTACATCACCATCATCACTATCACCACATCAGCCCTATCTCAATCTTCACTGCTATCCCGGCCCAGGCCCACCATGATGACAATCACCATTTGCAAGGGCTTCACTATCACCCAACGGCGGCGATTTCTTGTCAAGGTTGGGGGGGGGGGGGGGGCGGTGGAGAAAAAAACACGCAACCAACAACAATTGTAAAGTGTTTTGTACTCGTTGTCTTTAGTGTATCTGGGGACAATTTTTGAAAATGTGTGCTGATCTTTGTGTATTCTGGTGCACATTTGAGGCAAGATATTGGACAGAGGGAACCCCCCTCTAGGTATACCGGTGCATACTGGTGCATGTAAAAGCTAATGACCCGTTAAATGTGCATGACAAGGGGGGGGGGGGGGTTTAGGGGGGGGGGGGACATTGCCATAACCGTTCCCTCCCCCAAAATAATAGGACGGCGGCGGCGACGATTTTCCAAAACTACAGTCTAACTTTTCGCCTTTGAATTTCAGGTCGGTGATGGTGAGACGGCTGACATGGAGATCCTGTTTGGTTCCTATTACCACACTGAAATCGAGCGGGACCCAACCTTTGACGGCCCCGGTGGAACCCTAGGCCACGCCTTCTTTCCTAACAGTGGGTGGGGCGATGCGAACGGGGACGTGCATCTCGATGACTCGGAAACGTTTACTCACAAAGAATTCATAGAAGGTTTGTTAGCCTAAACACAATCCCCAGAAAAGTCTTCTGAATTAAGATGGTTACCTAAGCGATTCACAAATTGAGAATTTTTAATGTTTTCCATGAATAAAAGAAGAAAAAAAAGGTGTAATTTATTTTTAGACTAAGTAGGCTTAACAAACAGATAAACCTTAAGAAGGAACATGAAAGGACAAACAAATGAATGAAACGAAACATTTCACCAAATACTGGAGAACATGTTATTAAACCAGCTGTTTGCATGGTTCTCGACTGATTCCCAATACGAAAAGAAAGCGTCCAAAAACAAATATGGTCCTATTATTTATTTCAATATTGGGTTTTGCCCTTCACCGACGAATTGTTATAGACACTTCATACTCAGTGTTGTCCCGAGAGATTATATGGAAAAGATCACTCGGGTGAAACTCGAACCCACGACCTCCTGCTTTTTAGTGCAGTCGTCTTACCACTCGACCACCGAGCTTGTCGGAGTTGGCCGGCTGGTTCGAATCTGGTATTGAGATTATGTGTTGTTTAGAAAATAGAAGATTTTACTGAACTTAACCATATCTTTGTTTCCTGCTTGCAGCTATAATAATTAATTATTTATTTATTTATTTATTTCTAATTCTTTTTTGGCAATAAAAACCAAGGATTCTTGTAAAGTGCATAATGTTTGTAGTCGGAAAACCTGAAGAAATAAATGGGAAGAAGATGATTAAACAATCATTTTCAGATCTCAGAGTTCCTTAATCCCCGCTCTGGCCTAAATCCCCAAATAATTACACCCTAGGTTTGCATAATCCTCTCTTCCTAAACCCTAAAACAATGCCCCCTCTCTCCTCTTCACTACCTACAGGAACGGATTATTTCTACACCGTGACCCACGAGATAGGCCACGCCTTGGGCATGGCCCATGCAACGGACCAAGACTCGCTCATGTTTCCTTACGACAAGGGTTACATCCCAGACTTCGTATTACCTGAGGATGACAGACATGGAATACAGCTCTTATACGGTACATCTGTCAGTTCCATGATCATAAAATTGCTTAGAAAATTAATATTGTTAGTGATCGAATAGGAGCTATTAAACACACACATTTGCTTAGAAAGAAAAGTTTTGCCAACTGCGCAAAAGTAGGTTACCGGCCGAAATTGCATGCGATGTACATTTACTTGTTGCTGGCTCCCAGATATTTTTTTGTTTAGCAGGAACATTTTAAGCGATATTTTGTGCTTAGCAGCTCCGTGAAATTGGACCCTGTCTCTTAGTTTGACCGTGTCAGATGCTATTTGACTGACCGTAATATGGGCACTTTGACAGGGGAACCCGGGTGTGAAACAATTTAGGGAGCACCATACAGACGTAAATCAATTGGCTTCAGCCCTTTGTTTAAAGGTAGTATACATGCATCGTTTGCTTTTGCTGTAATTTTCAGAAAATAATTGGATTTGGGGGTTAGTATTTTATAGCGTGCTAGCAATAATTTGATAAAAACTGAGAGAAAAAAATTAGTCTGGTTCCCTGGTCATAGTTTAGACAAAACGGAGCAATTTATAGAGTCGGAGGAATTATCAGGTCGGGGAACTAGACTATTTCCAACGATTGTCGGTCGACAATCTTTGGAAAACGATACAAATTTCCACTTTTCTTGAAAACGGCAGCACATGTGCCATGATTTCACAGGATGCTTGAGAGACTGCTATTTTACTTAGGCCTACAGTATCGTACGGGTTTTCGTAATAATTTAGTAGGTTTTTTTTATGTTTGCAAATGTTGTATACTACCTTTAACCACACAACTGAAATCTCAAATGGAGGTGGGGCTGAACTGGGTCTCCTCACCCTCACCCTGACCGTGTACATATAGTTGCGTCACTTGTACTAAGATTTCTAGTGACCGAATTCACGGATCTGCCAGCCAGAAAAAAGTGATGAGCAAAATGTACTTGCTCATCACAAAATCAACCGAGTCACAACCAAATAATGATACACGACTAACAGCATTGTATGGAAATAGGCCTACTTTTTCCAAATAAGAAAAATCATCATTTTTGGCTTTTTTCTGTTACAAATTTCGTTTGAGATCATAATATTAAGAAGCTACTTTTTCATTGCAACAAATGAATATTTTGTAACAGAAAAGTCAAAATGCTAATTTCCAATTTTGCAAAAGTATGCCGTTGACCGTCAATTTATACATGCTTCGGTAACCATCGAAGTGTTGGGTACCAGTGACGTGAACAAAATGGCGGCATTTTATTAAAGTTTGGCAATTCCCTTTTTTGATAGGCCCGAATCTACACGAAGCATCAGATGTTGTCGAAGCGACAGTGTCGGTCAGTGTTCCAGAACACGAAATATGCAGTCGAGGTGTCGACAGTCTCACTATGATCAAGAACGTTCTTCACGTGTTCTCGGTAGGTTGGCTCCCCCAAGCCTCAACCTTTGATCGATTGATTTGCATGAATTGATAATTTGAAATCATTTGATCGATTAATTGAATAGAGTCATGTCATGACTGTAGTCGATTACATTTTTTTTTTAGGGCAATAAATTCTGGAAGTTTTCAGCAAATAAAGAGATAATTGGCCCCGTGGAAGGTACCGTGTCCAGAGCTCACTTCCTTAAACTGAACCAGGGAACTACGGCCGTTTACACCCGTTGGGACGGTAAAGTTGTCTTCATCAAAGGTACGGTCAGCTCAAATTATAAACCTGAATGATTTTTTTTATATACCAAACTCAGATTGACTAGAAGTATTACTTTCCATTACACATTGTGTCATTAAAAATGTGGACATTTAGAACAGAACATTAGCAAACGGTTCAAATCTAACGGCCTTCTTATCACAGATTGCAATTAAAATATGACTAGCAGCGTCAGGGCAAAACTAAAAGCTATTCATTAAAAGGTCATTAAAAAATTTCTGTATACTAATTAAATAAACAAATAATAAATAAATTCATTCATTTATTAAAAACTAATTCCATGATGGTAAAATGTATGGAAAAATACATACAGAATTTTTAAAATCATACAAAAAGTAATACCTTTACAGTAAATTTCAAAGATATTTTGGTGAAAATATGGGTCCTGGAAACTGCCACGACGTCATTAGCATCTATGTTATTTTTTTTGTGCGTTGCCTTAGGTAAGAATTACTGGATTTATGACGGCACGAGAAAAGACCAGACCCAAGCTAGCAAGATGGCCGACCTGGGTTTGCCTAAATCACCTACGGCGGTCATGCATGACGGGGACCAGCGACACACCTATATATTCAAGTGGTCAAAGGTGAGCTGGTAATCAGAGTCAGAAACTTAGCCACAAACGTGTACTCTTAGAAATACGGAATCTTAAAGTGACCATCCACGTTTCCGCGTTTCTCTGATAAGCTTCCGTACTTGTAACTTTCCAACAGAGATGCACCGTTTTGTTGTGTTGTCAGGCTTAGTGCAAGTTTATATTACATGTACACAGCCTACACAGAGTCACCAGATAAAAATCGCAAGTTCTTCTAGATGACAAAAATGTGCTATAAATGTGCTAAAATAAACGCTCATATCACATGCAAATACGTTATCGAAATGTATTTGTTAAAACAGTTGAAAAATGTCCTAACAAGATTTTCTGGTATTTTGATGTTTTTTTATTTCCACACAAAAAAATGCCTCATCTAGCAGAAAAATCTGGTAAAATGGTCACTTCGGATGAACATTTATCATGTACATTGGTATCATGAACAGCACCCCTTGTGTCATACTGTCTCCAGCCCCCCCCCCCCCCCCCCCCTTCAAATTATTTGACCGGCTGTGATTTTTGTCATCTCCCATCCCCATACTCTCACACACACAGATTATATTTACGCCAGTTGTCTGACTTTTTCATTGAAGGTTTGGAAATACGACGAGAGAAGCCAGCGGGTGGTGGATGGTTTCCCCATGGGGGCTCACAAGGTGTTCAACGGCTTGCCGCCCAAGAGCAGCGTACTAGCGGCATTCACCGATAAGCGAGGTAAATGTAATTTCTGTTTACATTTCAAACGCCCTCTCGTGGCTTGGATCAAGAAGTGGCAGGCGATACTGAATTTGTAGCATGTTTCTTGACTGTTTCTTGGCAAATGTCGTTCATTTTGTTATACAGCATTTTTTGGAGAAGATAATTGAAGTGATAAATTCAAGGTGGAATATTTTTTTTAAAGTAAAAATTTGCATACCTGTTTTTTTTGGCCGTGTTTTCAACAGGTGACCAATATCTTCTTGTTGGGCGGCAGTATTACCGATTCACGAATGGGCAGGATCAGCTACACCCGCAGTATCCGAAAGACTTCCTGGTGGATTACTTCAACTGTCAACCCGAATAGAAAGTTACTATAAACGTTAATATTCTTTTGAATGATGAATGTGAAAAGATAATATAAAAATAACTCACAGAATGCTAATTTGTACCAACCAAACTAGATCCAGTAAATTGGAAGACCTCTGATGGTGAACATATTGATCAAATGTTTTGAGTTTATAAACTGTATACCAGTTTATATACAGTGTTGGAGTACTCTTACTCGAGTACAACTCGAGTACCACCAAGTACTCGTCCCAAACTCTATTTTGAGTACTCGAAAAAGACAATTGGACTCGGCAAGTACTCGGCTTTTTGTACTCGGACTCAGACCCGGACTTAGAATTTTGTACTCAGTACTCGATACCCGTACTCGGGAATACAATAGATTATTTTCTCTTCGAAAGTACACATACATAAACAGTTCTTGGGCTGTTGGGTAAATTCCCAAAAGGAGAAATTTCTGTCGCAATCACATGTGATGCACTACTTTTTGAGTAGGTTCATCATGTTGTGTAAAAGGTCAGTCTCTTGAATTGTTGGTGTTTAGACTCTTGATGATGCAGGTACATTATAATAATATTGGCATTTTTGTTTCTTATATATAGTGTACTCGTGCTCGGCCCATACTCGACTAATTACGTACTCGTACTTATATACTCGGCCCATACTCGACTGTTTATGTATTCGACTTGATTTTTTGGCCCAGGACTCGATCATCAATGTACTCGAGGACTCGGCCCGTACTCGGCTCTAAATGTACTCGGAGACCTTGGCACTCAGATTGTAGGACTCGACTCCAACACTGTTTATATGTAAACCGAAATTATGGTATACAGCTGAATTATTTTTTTGAAGAGGTAAACCAATATTTGAGAGCCTGACTTTTCCAGGCATAGAGCGTTTTTATGTGGGGCCGAAGAGCCTTTTACGAACCGGAGGTGTTTGTTTACTATGAAACTAAATCCTGAAATTTTAAATGAATATTTTCATAAATTGGTCTATAGCGATATTATTTTGTTCCATTGATGCAAAATGCAATGCTAAAAAAAAATCAGATATGTGCGTGTTGGTGGTACTTATCATGGGGCATTTTGTTTGAAAAGAGAGAAAATTAAACATGGCAGTACAAGTCGTGATCTTATTGCGAGAAGGACTAATTTTATTTCAGAATAAACTTTCAAAAAGAACAAAGAGAACTGACTGGAGCGGGATTCGAACCTGCGACCTCCGGAATACCGTACTGGTGCTCTACCAACTGAGCTATCTTGCCTGGTGTTGGCGGTCTCCCAAATTGTCTATACCCAGCACGATATGGGGCAGAGGGCCCCCCTTTTTGTCCCTATACCCTATACACTATCCAGACTATTGTTACCTAACACACCCCCCCCCCCCCCCCCTAGACATTTGAAAAGAATTCCTGAGATTCCGGGAACACAATGACCAACAAAAAAGAGGGGGTTCCCTCTGCCCCATATCGTGCATCATATTAAATTGTCAGTATCTTTGTTCGGGTGAGTGCTAGTACAGTCAAAAGTCATAAACCCAGAATGCCGTATAGCCAGGGATCACACCCAATTTTGCGATACAACCTGCAGTGACATTGTGGGGATCACTCAATGAGGATACGACTTTTAAACTTATAATTCGTAAAACAATCCACAAGGGAAACTGACTAAACTTGACAGACATAACATTTGCACAATCTACAATATATGTTATAAATTGTATCATCATACGTATTCACAAACTCATGAGTAAATCAACCAAATGATCGTTTTAAACTTAAGCAAGTTATTTCTCAGAGGCAAATGCAAATGCCTTTGAGAAAGAACAAAACTAAAGACAAATGCAAATGCAAATGATTTGTATATTTCAGGTCAATCCAGTCAGTTAGCAGTTTGCAGCATGACTATGCAGATTATACAAGCTTGTGAAGTTGTCAAATCTTACAAATCGTAAACCAAAAACACTTAAAATGGAGAATGCACTTCACAGAGTGATTTCAGTTACTGGGATTTGAGCGTCAACAGTTACTAAACCTTTTTTCTGCACTTTGTTGACATCACAGCAAGTTCCGTGCCCTTGGCCCCGTACGTTTTCATACTTGAACCTGAGTTACAATTAGTTCACAACAGGTCACCTCTGGATCAGGTGAAAAAAAACACATCATTGCCCAAATGCGCTTCACACGCAACATGCTTCAAAAGTGAAGAAAGCGTTACCGTGGCAACACATGCAGCTCGGCGTGATCGGGGTTGTTCTAGCCACCCCAGGGACTAAATTGTGGAACACATGTTGCTGGCCGTCTATCAGCAGTTGAAGTTTGCATTAAGTTTGACAGTTGGAGAAAACAATGTTTCCAGTCGTCCCCTATAGACAAATTTGACCTTAAGATCTTACGGTCAGGGGCCTAAACTGCTCCAATATTGGTGGCCATTCCTTGCGTGCTTCCACATGCCATCTTTTGTCAAGCTTGGGTGACTGAACACAGTCAATATTTGTGGATGTCCCGCTGTGGTCGCGTTCATCCTGCCCATGAAAGCTTGGTCGGATTCGTCAAAAAAGCAATCGCAATGTCATTTATAGAGATAATAAAACACAATTCAAGACGGAGTGGGATAGGAGTGCATCAGCCAGGGCTGTGTCACACGGGGCAGTGGGGGGCGGATCCAGGATTGTTTGAGGAGGGGGGGGGGGGAGTTCTGAAATTGTTTTTCGTACATTTGCCCAAAAAATTGACTCCCAAAATGTTTCTCCTAAAAAACAACATTTTGTAAGGGGGGGGGGGGGGGGGGGGGGGGCTTTCTCAACGTTGGTGGCGCCATTTAACCTCTTCGTTTTCTTCTTACCCAACGTTGGTGGCGCCATTTAACCGCTTGGTTTTGTTCTTACCTGTACACGCAAAATAAGACCTTTAGGCCTACAGGGTTTTTCTTTTCTTTTCTGGTTTGCTACGGTACTTTAGGCGTAGGCCCTTACAAGCAAAAAAAATGCCAACGAGCGGGGGAGGGGGGGGGGGGGGGGGCCGACCCCTAACCCCACCCTCCTCACCCCTGGATCCGCCCCTGGGCAGTTCACGGGCAATCACTGTCAAGAAATGTCTTTCTTTTTCTTCTGAATTCAGTTTTAAACATGATTAAATTGAAATTATTATACTCGGACCAAAAATAATTTGTAATGCAGTTTTACTTTTCATTGCTTCATTTGTTTCCAATGGTTTACCCTGGCCAAGATATTAAAGAATTACGCTCCTAACTACGACCAAATCCCATATTACTATACCTGAACTGAACTGAACAGATAAGGAAAAAAATGAGAAAGAAAAGGAAAAACTAGGCAATAACAAACGCTTCAATGCACTTTTATAGTATAGTTCCATTTCTACTATGGCTGACCACCAAAATAAAGAAAAGGGAATCTTGCTGATAACTAAAGCCATCTTATCCTGTGGGAAATCAAATTACTCCCTCAAGTCAAAATCAAAACAGAATTTCAAAGTGTTTTTTTTTTTCGCGTGCATTGTTGTTTGACACATTTCCTATGATCTGTTATGCCCATTCTCTGTTTTCTGGTCACGATAGCTCGTACAGCAATTCACATCCGCCATCGGAAGAATGGAGACTGATAGTCTCATTTCCGGCCGGGGGCTCCAGGAGGATAGAAAGTGCAAAATCCCCATTGAACCCGTTGATCCAATTTTAAAAACCCTTGGAGTCAACCTCGCTCCCGTGAGTTCAACACCGCAGCACTCACTAACCCCTGGCTGTAGGGAGCTATACTTGATTAGCTGTAAGTGACCGATGTTGATAATATTATCAATAACCACTGAACGAGTTTATAGAACAACATCCTCGACCATCGGACTTGAAATTTTGGGCAAGAGTTCACCGTTGGTCGTTCGATTAGCACCCAGCTGTGAATCAGGGCAGTTTGATGTGAGAAACCACTGCTTCGGCAAACCCTTCGTGCATGTGGTCTGCACACAGTCGGGAAACTTTTCGATTCTGCTCTAGCTTGGTAAGTAGCCATGAACAATGTTTAAAAAAATAATGATTTGATTTGTAATTCATGATTTGATTTGGCTGATAATGATTGATACGACATATAGGCTTGCATGAGTCAAATTGAATCTTGTATTTGAGGTAGCAGCAGTAGAATTTAATTTATGTGCCGAGGTCAGCAGATGTCTGAATAAAAGAGCATTTCCACCGGCTTGTCCAGCTTGGTTAATCCAGTTAGGGTGTTTGAGTGTGAAACTCGGCTTTGCACCTGTTCCCACCAATATACTCTAGCTGTAGATGTAGAACAAAAAGCTAGGCTTTTTCCCTCGTTCTGTATCTCTATGGAATTCTTTACCTGGTGGCACTGCATGCTGCCCTTCATCTTACGATCTTTCTTGCTTCAAGAGGAATATTAATTCCTCCCTCTTGTATCTTTGATTTTTTGTTTTTTTGCTTCGTACCTCGAGTGGCTTTTAGCCTTGTCCGGGCGAACTTGCATATTAAAAACAACCAGCATGCATCGTGTTTCATTAGGAGAATAAGTTTTTCTTGTGTAGGGCCTACTTCGTCTGTCATACGGTGAACTAAACCCTTTCCTACTTTTAGGTCCGTCTTACTTCCCCAATGATTCTTATAAGTAAACGATGTTATGAACAACTGTTACGTCAACACTGAATACAAATAGTTGTTCCTGTACAACAAAATGTGGAACTTTAGGGAACAGGGTGCGATCCAAAAGCCACTTCCCCGTCAGCTCTGGGTTGGGCAAATGGGTACGGCCTCGAAAAAGGGCTTGTTTGTTTGTTTCACACGAATCCGGATCGCGATCAGTGATCTTGCCGCTGGTTCGCTCCATCCACTAGGCGCCGGGAATCTGGTGGGTGAACCAACGCACGGATCACTGATCGAGATCCAGATCTGTGTGAAAAATCAGACCCAAAGACAAATAACGGGTAGAAGCAGAATGAAGTCGCAAATTGTAACAATGACTCACACGGGTTTGGTGGGGTTCAAATTTCTCCTATAGATTAAAAAGAAGTGCGCATGTGCAGAATATTCTGCATGCTGCATGGCGTAGCGGTATGCCCCGGTGTCATATGAATATCCGACTTCCATGAATATCCGACTCCTCTTCCCTATTATTGGTTAAACCCTCTCACGTGACCGGCCACTCTCCCAATAATCGATTCATCGATCACTGTGACAAAATTCCACGCTACACCGGAACTCCATTTTGTCATCAAAAGGTGGTATTTCAGGACAAATGTAGTGATCAACTCGTACATCAGCACATGAATTTTGAAAATAAACAACAAATCAAACCAGGGCACAGGGCACAGGCCTAATCTTTGCCAGTATTTATTGAAATTTCGTCCAGAAATAAACTTCGTCCAGAAAGGAACTTCGTCGAATCAATATGAAAACATTGATTCGACGTCTGTGCATAGTTGTCCAACTGAGTGATTAATGACAGTGTTGGAGAGTTTGGTGGGACATAACTTCTATTAGGATACGTCTATTACGATCTTGATTGAACCAGAAAGCAATCTTGTTACAAGAGGAAGGTAATATTATTGTTGGAAGGGGAAATGTAAATTAGAGTTGGCCTACTGAAAGAAATAGGTCATATAATACAATTTTAGGAAAGGAAAACTGCTTATCTTTCGGCTAAATGTCAGAAGTGTTTGGGGCGGAAAACGGGGGTAGGGGGTGGGGGGGGGGGGGGGGGGGGTGGACAGAGGGCAGATAGTCTGGTTCCCTGACCTGAAGATTTCCTGAAGACTAAATCTTAGGTCAGGTAGTACCCACGGTTTAAAATAAATCATGACGTGCAGTGTTAGTCCGAGTGACGTCAGTGACATCATTCAAATTTAGTATTCTTTTGCAAAAACCGATCGGCAAAAACGTATGGTATTGATTCTTCAGTTTTTATGTATAATTGAGGATTCAAATTCTAGGATCTGTAAGGGGCCTGACAGACATTTTGTTATTGCGAACATCAACGTTAATAGCCGAATTTTACCGAAAACAAGTTCGGTAAACTTGGGACATTTTCGGAAACGGAAGAAGTTCCTTCCGTTTTGGTCATGTGACATTGGCGGCTACCGGAAATAGTCAGAATTGGAAATAGTCATCGGGAATAGTCAGAATATTTTGGTCTGGAAACCAGACTAGAGGGAAGATTTCGATTGAACGAGTCTTTGTTCTCAAAGCCGAAAGGGGTGAGCGACCTCCCCTTTCACTTGTACGAGTGAAACTGAAAAATATGTCGGTTCTCCGGCCGGTGTCCCTACAAAGATCGACCAGCCTCTGTATGAAGGGGCTATAGGTGACGCCGTATTAAGGTTATTTAATATAAGTGCACTTTAATATGAAAAGATCAAATTTGTTGACTGCAAACAATGTTTTTAACCAGATCAGCTATGAAAGATGTGTGCCCGTCCTGACTATAGAGGAATCCCACATCGACGAGTTTAGCGCCGATCTGCTTTTCCGCGTTTGAAAACGAGGATCTCAATGTCACAGTAAACAACTTTATGCTGATCATGGGCCTGCGCTTCCTTTTATGGCCTGATTAATTCATGCATGAATTAATGTGCTGAAAAGCGTTGTTTTGTTTGCCACTGACATTCTCGCTTTTAACCCGGAAGTGCGCAGAAGGGGCTAATGTGAAATTCCTCTATAGACGCATATGTAGGCTACTGTGCGTAGGGTAGCCACTTTGTCCATATAGGCCTAGGTTTATAAACACTTGCTCTTACAAGGCCAGTTTTAAAGAAATATCCACCCCCCAAAACACCTCAGATTATCTGCTAAACTGTGATCTTTAGTAATGTTTCGAAAATGGAAATTGGAAAAATTTCGAAGAATTGGAAATTCCACACGTTTTCTTAACTGTTTACAAACATGTTTAGAAATAAACTTCTACAGATTTCAAAGAAATGTCAGTATTAGCCACCCCCCCCCCCCCCCCCAAAAAAAACTTGTTAAAGATCAGTGCCCCAAAATACCTTCCCGGATACCAGACAGTTGGCAGATCGTTCCCCTATACAAGACCGGACTTCAGACTTTCGCGAACTCAGAACCCAGTTCGCAACAAGAATTAGAAGTTCCCAGAACGCGCCACTCACCGTCTGCTGTCAGCGCACGTACCTCGTGTCCGTAACGGCATAACACACCTGAATAAACAGACGATACATCCCTTGACCTTGTCAATCGTAAAATCTAGTATTTGTTTCCAAAGAAATCCCTTCGAAAACAAAACGTAAACGATAGAACCCTATTTGGCCCTCCCTTATGAATAGACTTAACAAAATATTCCAAAGTTGCGGATCTACTATAGGTAGGGGTGACTGCCCTGCGGAAGCACCTGTTGATTCCCAATAGCCAACACCAGTGTCGCAAAGTTTTTGCAGGTAACGTTTTAGGGGGGATTTTTTTACAACAATTTAGAACAAAAATCATCCACCACCCCCAACTCAAATCCTTGGTGCGCCACTGATCAACGCGAAATTTAGGTTTTTCTTAAACAAATGTGATGCGATCAAGCAAAATCAGTTTGAAGTAGGCCCTGGTCAGTTTTGGGATTTTTACATATTCATTTGTAGCGTACTTTAAGCTCTAGTGAAAACCCCATGTGAATACGACCTTTGATTAAAAAGTTACAAATATTTGAACACCGGCACATTAAAAAGAAAGAAACCGAGAAAATCAAGTTTAAAGTTACAGTACTTTAATTGAGTAATTTTTAGCACACTTATAACACGTCACAACGAAGTTGTGAAAGAAGAATGTTTTTCCCTTCTGTTTTTGTAAAAAAAAAAATCAATTTTGATTGACCCCTACAAACATTATTTTGGCCCATATCTTAAAACAAGGATTGCCGAGTTCCGACTGATTTTGCTTGATCGCATCACAACAAAATCCCTTCGCACAAGCTTCATAATTGGCCCCTCAGAAAATGACCCCCTACCCTCGCCAACAGGGATAAAAATATAGCTGGTATTTTACTTCAGAATGAAGTTTCGTTTCGTTTAGTTTCATCTCCTGTCATTGAGTGGGTCTCATGAGTTGGCGTTGAGGGCGCTATCAACCGACTCCATTCAGACAGAGCCTTTATGTAGAGAGAGTTGTGACGTGAGAAGTGCAACAAGTTGGAACAAACATGGCTGATGATAGGCATCAGTGGATATGGACAGTTGGTAAACAATGGCGGCACACGTAATGAACAACCATGTTTGTGCCAAAGTCTAAAGTTGTCGTTATTTATTTTATTTCGTTCAACATCCAACAGCGGCCAGAACGGATGGATATAAATTCCTTTTATAAAATGCACACATTCATTTGAAACACTTACATATAAATATATAAAAAAACAATTAAAAAAAACAGCACTGTAAAAAGCAGTTGGTAATTAAAACAGTAAAACTAAATCAGATGAAACAACGTTTGTCAGAAATAATTAATTATCGGTGCAATTCTAAAAACAATTCCATGTATATAAGGAACATTTTACTTTGTTTATAAGGGCCTCCCACCTGTTTTTGTCTCCAAAAAACATCCCTTGCCACGGGCTGTAACAAGCTTCCACGAGAACCGCCATAAAAAACTGATCTATTTGAAGAACACTTCTAACGTCAGTCAGACCTTACATAAAACATGATCACAAGTTCCTAGACTGGTGGATCACTTCAGTGTTCCGAGATTTGTTTGCCAACTTGGTGTTCGAGAAAATGAGAGAAAACAACAAACGTGTGAAGTCCGAGAACTGACTATTTGGAAAAGGTAGTACGCAAATTATTTGTTGAAACCAAGCGCAACATTTCTTTGGAATACCAAAATTGGTCTTTAAAAGATAAAATCAATTCAGTTGGCTAGCCACTCCAACTGTGCAGACTGTTGAGAGTGTTACAGTGTTAGAGTTACACCTGCAACATCGGACGAAGTATGGTCTGCAATACATGAATGAGTGACGGCTTACCACATATATGAGCAGAAATATTGTAGTTTAAAATGCCAATAGACTACTTTTAACTTGTACAATACTCTATTTTAAACGATTTTTGTTTTAGCTCTTGGGTTTTAAAATCGCGGTTTTTATTCGATATTTTCGGTCAGAAAGGTCATGGCCAGACTGTCAGCAATTGCTGCTCTTTTATTTGCAATTATTTTCCCAATTTCCTAAATTTGTTTTTAACTGTGATTTTTATGTCAGTGATGGTTTGTGTTTACATTCTTGCGTGTCTACATCACCAGGAGCATGGTCCTGACAACTGTATATTGTAAATTAGAACAGAGATTTTCTCTTTTGCCCTTTCCCTACGTTATATAAATTATGAAGCACTGTATACTCAGTGCTTCCCGAGAGCCTGTGTGAAAAACATTCACAAGCTTACTCGGCGGGACTCGAACCTACGACTTCCTGCTTGCTAGTGCAGAACCTTTGCGTACGGATGACGCCATATGGCGTCAAAACAAAGTGTCACCAGGCCGGATGACGCCATTTGCCGCCGTTTGCGCAGTTTCAATCCATTGTTGGATTATTGTTTATGTTACGCTTGACTGCGATTATCACCAATAAGAAAACGACTCCTTTAGAATAATTATACAAATTTCGCTCCTAACAATTATCTTGATGGCCTGAGAATTCAATGGTCCAACGTTGTTCTTTATAATAGTTACTGTAATGCTATAAACATAATTATCAAAGTAACAAGTGAATAAACCAGGTTAAAATAATGATTATAACTTGATAAAATCACACTGGGTGAAGTCACAAACACATTGTAGCGGTTCGCTTGGATGCCAGAACCGCCGCGACACCCCGACGTCTCCCGTACAGTGTTAGAGTTACATACCGTACATTCGACCACCGAGCTTGCCGGCGCGGGGTGGGCTGGCCGATTCGAATCCAATGCAGCAGCGAGTACTGCGTATTGCATATTTCCAACACGATGTGTGAATAAAGTGATTTAAATTATTAGCTTTCCCTCTTGAATAACCACATAAAAAGTACCGTTCTCAAAGCCCGTAACCCTTCAAATTTAACAGTTTTACTTTTATTTCAGGAAAATTGTGTTGGTTTTTGTCTTCAAGATTGAAGGAAACACCACCATGGAACGTCAAGGAGTCATACGAGTGCTCCTTGTGGTGCTCTTGGTCACCACAGCTGTGCGAGCCCAGCAACCGAAGACTAAGCGCCCTCCTCCCGTCTTGTCCAACCTTTCCTACTTCAACCTGACCGGGAGGCCGCCTCTACCGGGCGAGTTGACCGAGGGAGACGGGGAAACATCTATGACTTCCCAAGACATCCTGAGAACGGTGGACCGGCACAACGAACATCGGAAGAACAGTCGGGCCAGTAACATGCAGCATATGGTAGGTTCACTTGCCTGTTATGTACATACAACCAATACAATTTGTTTTTAGAGATGTATAAATATATTGTAGCGGAAGAGTCAAATTGAAACGGCAAAAACGGTTTGCTTCTCGGTGATGATTCAAGAAGTCGGTGGCGAAGGCGAAAAAAACACTTTTTCCGACCGACAGACCGACCGACCCTCTTTTCCAATTTTACCTGTCCGAGGGCAACACAACATTTTTTTGGCCTAATATTGATGTAAAAGGAATGCTGTTTTGTTTTTAAGTTGAAGTTAAAAGTGATTTGTGGCTTTGTACAGTGGAGAGTACAACTAGAGAGAAATTGTACACCATGTGAAGTAACTAACTTAAATTGAGAAGTGTGGACCCAACGTTTCGGTCAGTATGCCCTGACCGTCACCAGGAGGGCATCATTTTCTGCTAAAGTCATTAGGCTTTCTCGATGACGCTCCGAGAATACTAGCCTTGCATAACTTGAGTTAATACCACTGGCTCTTAAGCAACCATTTGTCTTTGAAGTTGTCTGTCGGTCTGTTTGTTTGTTTGTTTGTTCTTTCCAAGGGTCAGTATATGATTCGGGTCTTAAGATCCCTGACAATTTGGGGTTTCAGTTTGCGGTGGATAACAAAGCTATAGCTTTCCGAATTACCGAAATGAATATTTGTACGGTAGATTCATAGCCAACCCCGAAACACGTCAGCTTCAAGTTTGGAATAACTTCTGAACTAGGGGCTAATTACATGGAGCTTCTAAACACAAAAATTAGCTTAGCACAAAAAGACTTGCTTAGTAAAAAAAAATACATAACATGCCAATACTCCATGTGATTTTTTGGCTAAGCAAAATACAGCTGAATACCAGCCACAAGCAATATACATCACATAAACATTTGGTTAGTATAATCTTTTTTTCATGCTAAGCAGATTTTTGTGCTTAGCATGTGAAATTGGCCCCATGGCTTTAAAACATCTTTTTGGTCCCTAGACCTGGGATGCTACCCTAGCCACCATGGCCCAGCGATGGGCAGAACGCTGTGTGTTCGAGCACGGCTTCGGCGAGAACGTCTCCCCCTACGAGTCGGTGGGGCAAAACCTATGGCTGAGGCAGGGCGATCCGAACAAACCCATCTCGGGCGTGGTCGCTACTGACGACTGGCACGAAGAGATTAAGTATTATTACTATGAGAGTGATGCGTGCACCAATGTCTGCGGCCATTACACCCAGGTAAAACAATTATTTGGAATAGATATATAATCTACACTACAAAAACCGTGGTGTTAAATTAACACCGTGGTGTTAAATTAACACCGTGGTGTTAATTTAATTTGCAGTGTATTGACTTTCTTGCAGTGTTCTTCTTAAAGTGTTTACAGCTCATGTAATGTCGATTACAGTGTTAAAAGGTCTCGAGAACAGATGTATATAGATATTATATTGCGGTTCAAAGTTAAACCTCGACCCGCAATGCATCCAGCCAGTTGAAGCCATATTACCGTGACTATAGTACAAAATGACTAACGTGTACTATTGAGAACGAGGATGTAAGTGATGATGAAAGGATGAAAGGATGTAAGGGGCCAAGGTTGCCAAACGTATTGTTTTCGGCACGGTAAGGTGGATTCAATTGGCTTCAACTCCACGGCGGGTCCAGGTTATTTATATACGTCCGTGGATTTTGTGTGCACAATTTTAGCGCAAACTGTCCCACAATGCATTGCAACATATACCTTCAGTACACATTTCCGGCCTATCCGTAAAGGGCATAATATAGGCCTGAACTTGGACTTGAAGAAAATACGCATTTTCTATGCAAAACTCTTTCAAAACCATTTCGTCCCGTAGGCCTAAGCGTATTTTGTCTCAGACAATGTAATTCAATTTTGTGATTTGTATTCCCCCGTTTAAACCTCTGTGTAATGTGTGGTTCTAAACTCGTCAACTCTGCTGTCCGGACTCGTATTTATATTGCCAAATGGAAATTGCACGAGTGAACAAAATCATAAAGAAAGTTTTGGTCTTTTGACGTCGTAGGTCGTGTGGGCGGAGACAAACAAAATAGGGTGTGGCCTGGCATACTGTGGGTACATCAGCGGCTACCGAGACGCCTGGAATTTCGTCTGTAACTACGGCCCAGCGTAAGCACGAATAATACCAAAAATATGATAAAATGAGTCAAAAATGAAGATTGACCATCCATTGTGGCCCAATATCTGCCAAATTACCTGCCTGGTTAGTAACGCCCCTAATCTTCCCGGGGATATAATTATATTATGTTTGAGAACTTTTTTGATAATTCGGAAAAAGGTGATAACCTTTTGATATTTGTTTTATGTCAGACACACTGTATGGAAAAGTTTAATTAACTCACGGCTTCAATCCCCCCCCCCCCCCCCGCTCTGCTAGTATCCCAAGATTCTATTTAAAAATTCAATTTTCGGTTAAGTTTTGTCAACAGCATCCTCAGTTTCATCTGATATATCGTTTTTTTGTTTGTTTTGGGGGTCATGGTAGAGGGAACTTCTACGGAGAGAGACCATACAAGACGGGCGATATATGCACTGAGTGCGCGCTAGCTAGTCCCTTCTGCTTCAATGGACTCTGCCGTGAGTGAGCTTTTAAAGTTTCCAGGATTTTTTTCTTTGGGGGGTGGGGGATTACTGAAATTTACATAATCTGAGTATGAAATTCACTCAAAAAGAGATGTAGGACCATGGGCGTCGCCAGGATTTTTTCTAGAGGGGGCAAAATCCCAAAATCATTTTTTTCGAGGGTGGGTGGTGGGGGAGGGGGACATTTGCCCACCCCACCACCATTTTTTTAGTTGGGGGGGGGGGGGGGTAAGTCCCCCCTTGCCCCCCCCCCCCCCTTCGCGACGCCCATGTGTACGACACCACTTGATTTTAATCATATATAGACTTTTGGTTTGGGGGGTCTTGTTTGATGTTGCATAAGATGTAATAAGCGATTCTGAAGTTTGTGACGAATTCCACCATTTTATGTAAAAATCTCCGACTTGTTAGCATGTTTAAATGTTGAGAATCTTGTCAGAATGTTCAAACGTGTATCAAGTTTTCACGAAGATGTAGTCAACAGTTCCTATTAATTCTGCGTTGGTTTACAGGGCTGTGCAACTTGGAAGAGGCGGGATGTTGTAAGTACAAGTATCTATTTTAAATAATTTTTTACAGTTTATATTAATTTGCTGCATGTGTAATTCTTTTTCGAAAAGCTTAATCTCTCTGAGCAAAAGGATTCATATCCTCCTAAAAAATCACAGTACTCCAGTACACAAAACCTTATCAATTTGACCGTTCTTCCGTCTGTATCTTTTGTCAATATTCCAGCTTGTCCGTTAACTTGCCAGAACTGTGGAGTGCTCAACAGGGACAAGTGTTACTGCGAGTGTCCGAACGGATTCCATGGCGCGGAATGTGCCGGTAAGGTGTCATCTTAATAACTTATAGGGATTCATGGTTGGTGATTCTAGACGAACCGAACCGAACCGAACCGAACCGAATCGAATCGAACCGAACCTAACAGAACCGAACCGAACCGAACTGAACTGAACTGATCCGAACCGAGACGAAACGTAACGAACCAACCAAACCAAACCAAAACCAAACCAAACCAAACCATTACACCAACAATGAAACTGCTTAACAGATTGTCCGCTAGCAGATTTACCTACAAAAGCAAAATTCATGGTAGAACCAGCCAAGTCCGAATTACATCACATGACATTTTGGCTGATGAACAATCTTCGTTAAGCGAAACTATTTTGCTATACTGCTTTTCACTTTATTTGTACAGTCTATATGTCTACATTTCTTCAGTTTTGCATGTCTACTTTGTGCCAGATAATGTTTCTAATTCTCCTTTCCCCTCGGTAGATGATTGTGTGGACACCCATTATAACTGTTGGGCTAACCCGGGCTGGCCAGGCCCGTATGCCTGCTCCTGGGACCCGTCAATACCCAAGGGGTGCCCGCTCATGTGCGGTTTGTGCCGTAAGTACCGGCTACTTCATTTCTAAGGTTCAAGTATTCCATTTTGCGATAATTAATTGTGGTTTTTAACATTTTTAAGTTTAATTTGTATGTACGTGAATTTTATTCTTTTGCTTTTACCATTTATCACCTGAAGATACGTTGGCGGTGTTGTAGTTTTAAAAGAAATATACCGGTACAACATTTGCAATCATACAAAAAACAAATTACTGAATTATTTTGAAATACCTTACTTGACTGTAAGCAAATAATAGTTTCAGGCATCCCGTGAAATCATGGCACCTGGTGTGCTGTCATTTTCAAGAAAAGTGGATTTTTAAAAATACATTTCCAGCGATGGTCGGCCGACTGTCGCTGGAAATAGTTTACTTCTCTGACCTGATAATTCCCCGACGTCTATAAATTGCTCCGTTTTGTTTGAAGTAGTAGGGTCGGGGAACCAGACTACAAGAACAGCATTTTTTCTCCTTGTTTTCTCGGCATGCACACAAAACTTTACATACTAAGCCCCAATCGATTTATGAAAATTGCAGCAAAAGCAAATGTTGTATGCTACCTCTAAGTCAGAACATTTCATGTTATCGTCCTGAAATTATATATTTATCTTTCCATTTCTGAATTTTTGATTTCAGAGGAGCGGGATCCTGACTTCACATGTGGTAAGTCCCAATAACATGGAAGTCACACGTCGCCAGGGGCCAGTCTTAATATTATGGAGCTACTGAGCGCACAACTTTGCTTAGCACAGAGACGTTTGCTTAGCAGAGACAGGTTACCAGCCAAAATTGTACTTGATGAATACTGCCTATGACTGGTTCGCAGATAATTTTGCTTAACTGGAACATTTTTAAGCAGTATTTGGCCCTAAAGCAACTCGATGAAATGACCACTAGAGCTAACTGCTGATAAATGCATCATCTCTGGTTTGACTATAAAAACAATGATTTTGTTGCACCATTAAAATCCCACTGATTATCCCCGTTTCCCGCCAAACTTCAAACAGATCCCAACCAGGAACTCCCAGGACCTGCTGTGCCGACCCCTGATGCTCTCTGCAACACTGCTTTCGACTCCGTTGCCATGGTTAACGGAGAGCTAAATGTTGTCAAGGTGATGTGACCGAATTTTTAAAATTAAAATCACAATGTTTTTATCAGTCTCTGAGGACGAACTGAGAGAGCATGCTGTTCACCGGTTCTTCTCGGAACCAACCAACAAACACTCATTAAAGCGATAAATTCTACCGCTGACATTCACCTCATTAAACACTTTGGCATTAACCCTGTAAATTACCATCTGACCTCTTGACATCATTTTCCGGGTTTTTCTCCCGTGGTCAGGGTAAGAAGTATTGGCGTTTTGACCAACAAGGGAAGCTCATCTCTGAGGCTTCAGGGGAGCTTCTCAAGAACTATCATTCATTGGTCAAGAAAGGGGTGAAGGCACTCTATCAGATTGGAGTGCAGGGTCAGTTTCAAGACACCATCAGCCTGATCAGAGGTGAGAACATGGTCAAAATTTCTCAGACTATAAGGTTTAAACTGAAATTTGAGTTGCAGTTTTTGTGTGTGCTTATTCTTTGAACTTGAAGCAAATTATAGTATCATAATCGGACTCGTGAGCAGTGGTATAGTGTTTAAAATGTGGAGGAAAATCATCCAGGGTAACATGGTGCTTGTGTCCTTGAGTACAACACTTTGCTGCAGTTGATTCTCTCTACCCAGGAGCAAATGTATACCCAGCCTTGGATCAGCTACTTGTGTCCTTGAGCAAGACACTTTGCTGCAATTGATTCTCTTCACCTATATAGGAGCAACTGGGTTAGCTAACCTTTCTAAATTCTTGTTCCAATCAGGTAAGAAGATATGGAGATTCGACAGCAATCGCCAACGTCTGGCAGGCTGGCCCCGGAAAATGTACAACGACATCGGTATCAGAGAGCGTATCGTCGCCACGGTACACGACGAGCGGTATGGTATCACCTACATGCTGGCTGCTAAAACTTCAGACGTGTATGAGTACGATGAGAACCGACAGGAACTGGTGCAAGACAGCGCACTGGGAATCAATTCGGTGTTTGGCGGGTTACCAATGAAAATCACTGCGGCCTTCCGCCATGGTGGTAAGTCTCAAAGGAATAATGAATGTGGTAATATTAGGGCAAGTAAAAAATATTTAGGGTTCCCGGTCCCTTCCTTCCAGTCGTTTTATTGCGCGTATTGAACTGATTTGTTGGACTCCACTTTCGGTGGCAGCCACCTTGAAAAGGGGCGGCCATCTTGAAAACACTGCGTTGTGGGATCTAAAAGAAGTGAAAAGGGCGCCCTCCTTCCTTTTTATCCTTCCTTCTTTTTAAAGGCATAACGCTAAAAAGTGTTAATTTTTTATTTTGCATTATGCGAGCCAAAATGCTACATTATTCTTTGAAAGTTTTCAATGCACTCCAGCCATAGTCTCGTTCCCTGAAGAACATCAGCCTTGATTCCTATGATAGAAAATAGTTACCAGTCTGTTTATGTGAATAGAAATAATATGTCGGCACTGTGAAAAGGGTCTCCTGAAAAGGGCTGCCAAAAATACAAGAAATTTAGATTTAAAAAATGAACAATTTGTTCCAACTTTTGCAGTTATTAGAGTTCGACATGCTGGTTGGTCGGGAAATTTGCATAAGCGCAATCTATCTTATTGCTTATACATAAACATCAATTGTTAAAATATTGATTTGTTAAAATTTTGTCATTTAATCACAGGCTCATTCTTCTTCCTTCGAGGCAAGAATGTGTACGAAGTCAGCGAATCTAGCATGTCCGTGGTGGGAAACCCAGAAATCTTCGCCCAAAGATTCCTGGGATGTTAGTTAAGGATTTGGAAGTCAAGTAAAGAAGGTCTGATGTGGTGCGTGTGTGATCTCTTCTATACCTTGATAGGGGTTTTAAAAAAGACCGTTAGTTATTATATTTTACGTAACGTTAGATTACTTACAGACAATTAAATATTTAGAAGATACAAATATTTTGTATTTTTGCCTGATATTTTTAGGGAAGCGTTTAGCTACTTCCCTATAATACACATGCATTGAAGTTACGATTGCTTTTTGCGACAGTGAAATTAAATTCCGAGATATTAGCTGTACTTTTGTGCTGTATGTTAATTGCTGCACTCATTATGGTTTCATATGCAATAATGATTTAATAAATCATATGGTTTCGTATACAAAAGGATGCCTACAACCAGGAATTTAAGGCACTTAAAGGAGGGAATCTGCTCATTTGAATCATCTGAAATGCGCCAAGTAACAAAATGTATTTATCTTTTGCACATGGAATCGGACAAATGTTAAGAGTGTATAATTTAATTTTATAGGCCATGTAACACTCCCGTTTCTCGTGTCACCTGGTAGTACCTGACGGGGAACTGATTAAAATAATCACTTACAGATACTGGTAATTTGAATCGCTGGAAATCAGATAATCGGTGTTGTCATTGCAATCGAACGGAACAAGGGGGTGAAAGCAGGCCTCTTGCGCTCTTTAATTGTACGTCACAGGCGACCATTTCTTGACATTTATGGACAGCCATCTGGCAAAACAAAAATCAAATATGACAATAAGAATCTTTTACGTTAAGAACATAACTTTTACAAATTAATATACAATTCCATATTTTCTCTGAAAAGGTACATTCTTAAAATGCAACGGAGATTACATTGTGAATTCTCCTATTATTTATACGTCAATCTACCACTTTATTTTTGTAAGATGTGGCGTTCCATACAAAGCTGTCGACAGCTTCGAGCAAGTTCGAGCGGCGATTATTTGTCAACCACTAGTCGATTTTCCATAGTAACCTGTACACTAAATACATATTGGGTACCAGGCAAAATCGACTAGTGGTCGACAAATGGTCGCCACTCGAACTTGCCCTTCGTAGACGCGCTATCATGCACAATGCAGACAAATATAGCCCCCCCCCCCCCCCCCCCCGATCTGCATGTGACTCCAACTTTCTCGTAAACGTCATGTTTTTGAATATGCGTCGCATATGGCCTAAAAAGTAGGGACGTCATTTAGACAATATTATAAGGTTGCAGTATAAAAGCGATTTTGTCGAGTTTCTGTTGTAGCTATATTGGTAGAGCGTAAGTCTTGGGAGCACGAGTCCTGGTTTCGAATCTTCTATCCTGTTCATATTTCTTCTTCTTGTACTAATTGTTGCATAGAGGATTCTATTTCAATAAACTCAGCTCACATAGCCAAGTATACAGAAACACTGGCAATTCTGGACTAGAAAAAAAATATCGCTCACAGGACGCGTATCCCGCAAACAGCGAGCCAATGGGGCCATCGTCTTTTCAAACTCCACTTTGGAAAGTGTGATAATTTTGTGCATGTCATCAATGTACGGAATTGTATTTGCCATTACGCATAGTGTCAGGGTCTCAAGTTGTATAATCGCCCTCATTTCCATAAACCTATTGTAGTAAACGATGCGGAATAAACCATAGGCACGGACTTCTTGCGTGTGTGTTTGTGATGCCTACCATTTCTGCGCTACCATTTTATGATTTGTATGATTGAGTATAGGTTACCAATCCCCTGCTATTAGGGGGAGTGGGTCTCTCTGCCACCCCAGCCCCTTCTAGGAAATGATTTCCTTGTGAAGGGGAACTTCAAATTTCCCAGGAGGAACCCGTGACGTTTATCTCCCCGGCACACAAGTATCGCGTGGATACAGCGATTTAATTTACCAGAAACTGACTCATTTCAGACAGTTT